>LOEQ01006598.1:54565-71422 GCA_001685075.1 Bramus lutescens | reverse complement strand
TAATAATAAAAACCCAAAGCATACAGAATAAAGAAAGTATATTAAGAGCTGCAAGGGAAAAAGGTCAAGTAACTTATAAAGGTAAAGTTTTCAAATGTTCTGATAATTCCACTAGTGTGGGATTTTTCAAGCTTCTTTATGTAGGCATTTAGTGCTATAAACTTTCCTCTTAACACTGCTTTAATTGTATCCCATCAATTTGGGTATGTTGTGTGTTCATTTTCATTGAATTTTAGGAAGTCTTTAATTTCTCCCTTTATTTCTTCCTCGACCCATTGATGATTCAGGTGAGCAGTGCTTAATTTCCATGTGTTTGTATGTTTTCTGGAATTAGTGTTGCTGTTGAATTGTAGTATTAAGCCATGGTGATCTGAAAAGATACATGGGGTAATTCCAATTATTTTTTTATCTGTTGAGGTTTGTTTTGTTACTGAGTATGTGGTCAAGTTTTGAGAAGGTTCCATGAGGTGCTGAGAAACATCTTTTATATTTGGATGGAATATTCTATAGATGCCTGTTGAGTCAATTTGAGTCATAACATCTGTTAGTTCCCTTATTTCTCTGTTAAATTTTTTTGTCTGACTGAATTGTCCAGTGGTGAGAGTGGACTGTTAAAGTCCCACACTATTAGTACGTGGTGTTTAATATATGATTTAAGTTTTAGAAGTATTTCTTTTACATATGAGGGTACCCTTGTATTTGGGGCATAGTATTGATGGATTTTTCCTGACACTGATATGAAATGTCCTTCTCTGTCTCTTTTGATTGATTTTAGTTTGAAGTCTATTTTGTTAGATATTAGGATAGCTACACCAGCTTGTTTCTTAGGTCCATTTGATTGGAAAATATTTGCTTAACACTTTACTCTGAGGTGATATCTGTCTTTGAGGTTGAGGTGTGTTTCTTCTATGCAACAGAAGGATGGATTCTGTTTTCTTATCCAATCTGTTAGCCTGTATCTTTTTATAGTTGAGTTGAGTCTATTTATATTAAGGGATATTAATGACCAGTGAGTGCTACCTCCTGTTAATTTAGTTTTCATTGTTGGTGATGTTAATTAGTGTGTTTTCCCTTCTTTGGGACTTGCTGAGATCATAAATTGTCTGTTTTTGTTGATGTAGCCAACTTCCTTGGGTTGGAGTTTTCCTTCTAGNATTAGGATAGCTACACCAGCTTGTTTCTTAGGTCCATTTGATTGGAAAATATTTGCTTAACACTTTACTCTGAGGTGATATCTGTCTTTGAGGTTGAGGTGTGTTTCTTCTATGCAACAGAAGGATGGATTCTGTTTTCTTATCCAATCTGTTAGCCTGTATCTTTTTATAGTTGAGTTGAGTCTATTTATATTAAGGGATATTAATGACCAGTGAGTGCTACCTCCTGTTAATTTAGTTTTCATTGTTGGTGATGTTAATTAGTGTGTTTTCCCTTCTTTGGGACTTGCTGAGATCATAAATTGTCTGTTTTTGTTGATGTAGCCAACTTCCTTGGGTTGGAGTTTTCCTTCTAGTACTTTGTGTAGGGCTGGGTTTGTGACTAGGTATTGGTTAAATCTGGTTTTGTCATAGAATATCTTGTTTTGTCCTTCTATGGTGATTGAAGTTTTGCTGGGTATAGTAGTCTGGGCTGGCTCTTATTGTCTACATAATGCTTGACCAGGTCCTTCTGGCTTTCATTGCCTCCACTGAGAATTCAGTTATAATTCTGATAGGTCTACCTTTATATGTTACTTATAAAGCTTAATGGACTCCTGGTATACATTCCAGCAGAAGAGACCCTGACGTGGGGCTGTGCTTGTTTTTACTCACTGACAGAAACTGCCCTTCCTCTCTGTGATTCCTCCATATTGTATTCCTGTAGTCTTTCTTAACATTTCCCACCTCTCTCAATCCTGCCATCTTGGCATGGCTGTTTCTCGAGGGGTGCCCTCACCAGAGCAGATAACTGGACTGATGCTGTGGTACTGACTCTGTGTGGCTTCAGAAACACATTCCCTGCTGCATTCTCTGGATTCTGGTATTCAGAGGTTCATTTGTTGATGCTCAGCTGATAAATAGCACTGCATACATGCATGTCCAGAGAACAAGTCACATTCAAGAAGTTCCTAAACTCACATTTTCATTTGTTTGCTCTAAAGACACACACATGCACTTCACTACATCCTGGTAACCACCCACCGCCATACCTTTGGCATTTCGAAACCTACTTAGCAGAAGAGAAATCGCATTTATGCATGTAAACGCTCAATGTATTGAATAAAATCTAGTTGCTTTATTATTTTAAGCACATATTTTCAAAAAAACACAAAATATGGTGAAACTGTCTTTGAAATGCACCATGGCAGATGGACTGAAAACTTCCTAGCAGGATGACTGTAGCCTCTATATACTCCCCTGTGAATGGCTGCTGATCATAATCGCTTTTCTAGCTGGGCCATGACAAAAAGGATTATTTCTTTTGTCCTGGAATGTCAGGATGAGCATATTTGTTCGGAGGATGAAGGGGACCAATTAGACCAAGCTACTGGGGTGTAATAAATTCACAGCAATCACAAGCCAATGTTCTCTAATTCTTCCTATGCTATCGGCCTTAAATATTCTGATCCCCTTGTAGTTAGCTCACTTATCCTTTTGTCCTTATTGAATTAACTGCCTTTTCTTTTACACTGTCTCCTGAGGCGACTTCATTTTAAGTCTTTCAGTTTAATTCCATTAATTGGCATATTGTCTGGTCTCATGTTCTCCTCCTGGGTCTTGAACTTATATTCTCCTCTGTTCTTACGCTGTACTTTGCAGCTTTAAATGACAAGGTGCCTCATCTGTAGACAAAGCATGTGCGCCCTTATCTTTCCCTTCCAGGCTAATGTTTAACAATGAACTCACAGTCCTGAGAGTTTATCAGCCCATTATATAAATCCAAGCACAGAGTTCCTTGGTTTTAAAGCCATCCACTGAAATCCGGGGAAATTAGTTCACTAATTTGAACTCAAATTAAGAGCTAACAATTCTAAATTATGGCAAGTGGATATTCAGGACATGCATTTGTCCAATCCTTCTGCCTAGAACTGAGGCAGAGCTGGGATCACACTATCCTGAGCCTAGATCTATTTACTCTATATCAGTTAGTAGGTAGGTAACTTGGCCATGTTTGCATCTCTTATTCTATATAACTACATCCATAAAATGGAAAGAAAAATAAAAATTTTAAACCAAGAGGTTGTAGTGAAGATGGGGTAATCACCGTACAGGGCTGTGGCTGAATACATTATCTAGAAGGTGACGAAGGACTACTAAGACTTGCTTTCATGCTTCCATTACTAGTAAAGTACCAGGGCCCCAGGTCAGTGGCTAAGCATAAGCACTGCCCTTGCAGAAGACTGGAGTTCACTTCCTAGAACATGGATTTCGCAGCTCACAATTGCTGCAGAGTCTTTAAGACTGTCTTCTAGCCTCCACAATTGCACGCACAAGCACACACACACACACACACACAGATACCACACTCATGCACATTCACCACACACACACACAAACACCACAATACGCTACACACTCACACATAGATAGCACACACCACACCACACATGCACGGCACACACAAACCACACACACACACGCACTTCTTTTTTGAAAATGCAATATTAGCTCTATTGATACAGTATTTGTACATTTTCCACAAGCCATATTTGGAGTGCAAATTTGCAGTATCAGTTTGGGAGATACACTATAATATCACTTTTGTTCTATGCCACAATTATAGTCACTTCTATTAAAACTGCAAAACTTTTAAAAGGAGCCACCATTCCTATCCCTCCACATATCCAGGATCAACATAACAATAGTCTCTTATGGAAAATCATTTAACAAAAAAGAAATCAGACTCTGATATAATTTAGTACATAATTAGACAATAGCTAAGCCTACCTAGCCCAGAGATGATGTCAAACAACCCAGTAACAACATGTAAAAGAGGATGTGAAGTTGTTTATTGTTACCTAGGAAATGATAGTGGGTCTAATGCACCATTCATAAGGGGACTGATCCCATCTTAGAGAGAGATAAGAGTCCTGAAGGAGGCAGAGGCCATCTTGCCCCTGTGGAATGATCTCTGGTGACATCAAACAAGCGGTTATATTAATAAGGTGTTTTCTGAATTCAAAGAGGATCTCAGTTTCTCCTATTAAGGGCTTTGTCTCATTCCACATCCATTTCTGACCCTTTGCTCATGAAGGCAATCACAAACAATACACAAATAGAGATGTTTGTGTTTAACTTAACAAATAACACGTTGTTGTGATTTTGTTTATGGTAGAAGTGGCTTCTTGTTGTTTTCTTTTTGTTATTTTGATAACAAGATGTCATCTATTCAAGGTATACTTCCAACTTGCTATGTCACTATGGATGGTCTTAAATGCCTGACCCTCCGGCCCCTGCCGCCGCCCACCTGTTGTCATTTCAAGCCTGTGCCACTACCAAGCCTGGCATTGTGTGATGCTTACAGAAACCTAAGCCTCTACGTTTCTATTGTATGAGCTCTATTCTCAGTTCGAAAATATGTATCTTCGGTGTTGTAAGTACAACTTTCTGGAGGTAACTGGACCCTGGCCCTGCTCTCATGCTTGAGTGGCTACCTTCTTCTCACTTTGAAGACACGGACACTAGCAATATGACAGTGTTATGACAGAGCATGTGACATTGCTAAGTGACAGCACAATCCTCAGATTGTAACCGTGATTTTTATCTGACAGTCATGGTCAAACCTAAGAGGGGGATGCTGCCTGGATTATAGTGACAGACAAGAAAACCTGTCATGATTCTGAAAGAAATCTGAAGAATACACATCAGAAATGCCAGGCCAAGTCTGCACCTTTATAAATAGAGAAAATGAAATATCAGATTGAGATTTAAGGATAAAAATAATCTCTGAAGGAAAGATCATTAACATTAATGTTTTGCTTTGTGTAACTGAAACAAAAGAGCGTCTTAATTATAAAGACAAAAAATAGAATCTGTGGCTTGAAACAGGAAATAGAAAATCTATCTCCTATACACAGTGGCCCCACTATTCTCTAGACACTAGCTTCTAGCTCTTTCTAGTCTCCTCTTTACTTAAGAGGCTTTCATCTTCATGGCTGCAAGATGCTTACAACATCTCCAAGATCTCTCTCTGGCTATGGAGGATAGAAAGGCTTAGATAAAGGACAGGGTGCCATTTTCAATACTTGTCCTTTATCTTCTCCTGGTTTATTACCCCTGGGGCTTTGGTATCATGATGTTTTGATACTTAATGTCCATTTCCCATACCTTAGAGAGTATGCTGTATCCAGGTAGAATCCATTTTTTAAAATGTATTTTGGGATGTTATTTTGTTCTCTAGTATTATGATAAGCCTTGGTAGAAAGTTAATGCTTAATGAGTATTTGGGGATGAATAGGTAATAAATCACAGTAACCAGTAAAGCAGTGTTTAGTTCACATAAATCAAGGCAATACGCCAGCTAGAGCAGCCTTGACTGGTGAGCACAGGTTGGCTGTGTCAGAGTTGGATGTTCTTACTTACAGGATGCTTGGGGCCCTGACCTCTCAATGGAGAAAGATAAATCACCTGAAAATCTATACTGAAAAGTTTCATCTCTAGATGAGAAGTTTCTGCACCTTGATAAGCCTTTCCACCGATGCAATAATCCAAATCAGACCAAATCCCACTGAATTAGAAAATAAATAAATAAAAAAACAGGTTTATTGGATACAAATGCTCCAGGATGGCTTTCCAGTTCCCCAGAGAGGAGACAGGAAAGGAAGACCAGAAAACAACATGTTTGTTCTTTAGGGGGCAGTTTAAATACCCTGTGGAAGTGGCCTTGAGCATCTCTGGGGAGGGGTTATCATTTGGTGGGTTTTCTTTGGGGTGGAGTTTAGACTGAGGCAACTCCAGGGGAGAGGGCTTGGGGTGGAATTTCCAATTGAACATGTACCTTTAAATAATGTCCTAGAAAAATAAATTAAAATGTGAGCATTCTTAAAAGCATCATGTGGAGTGGGTGCTTCTAAGGAGGGTTGCTGATTATGAAATTCTCAAGGAGCAATTGTGCGTTTTGCTGGCAAACCCTTTTAAAGCTGACGTCGCAGCCAAGGGAGTCTTCTATACCATCTCATAAATTAGCTGTGCCTGCATGTGAAGCTTCTCCCTAAAATGTTAAAAGGAAATGTTTCAAAATGCAATGCCAGTATCAAAGCCAACTGACTGCAATTTTATGATAGTAAAAGTTGTCATCTGGTTTGTCAATTATACACAAGCTAAAAGGTCTTCAAGGAGGTCTCCACAAAGGACTTTAATGATGCACAAAAAGTCTACATCAGAATATGCGTCAAGGAATGGCTGATTAGCAAGAGCCTAGTAAAGAAAGACTGACAGTAATGCTAATTAATAACATTATGGAGTATTGCAACAATCTCTGATTGAGGATTTACATAATCACTCATTATAGAGTCCCTGTTGTCTCGCGGGTCAATAATGTGCAGTTTGAAGACATCCTAATACATATTTACTCATTAGTCTACAATACCTTTTAGGATGGAGTCTGAGTCTCTGCTTGAATTATTTCATATTTAAATAATAACACTAGATAATTACCACACAGATTAGAATATAATACAGTCAATACATGGATCACATATAGGTCATTTATCGAAGCCTTTGCATTTCAGATTTATATAGTCGATGTTGCTTCTGATATACCACAATGCTTTTGTATTTACTGGCACAAATGAGGAAGGGTCTTACATCCATATTTGTTTCTAATTTCCAGAAGGCTCTGGGAGCTGGTGACTGTCGAGGAGGTAGGGACAATGGACATAAGCAGAAAAACTGATGGATTTGTTACCTTTTATTTGGTCACAAAAGCACAGCGGTGTCTCAAAGCAAAATGCTAACAATGATGGGAACAAATTATTCTAGGTCTTGGGTATTCTCTATGACCCTTAAAAATGAAAAATCACTAAGTGATAATTACATTTGACAAGTTGAAATAATAGTCTAATTTTGGGGGCTTGTAAATTGCCATAATCTATCATGGAAATGAATTCCAAATGAAGCTTGTTGCTTAGATGGGGCCAATCATATTGACCTTTCTGTTTATATAAATGCAGTACTCTTTAAACAATGTGCTAACAAGAAAGACAGACTGCCACTTACTCTAAGATCAAATATCCTACATGCTGTGTAATATGTTTCTGTAACCATGGGATTACTTGGATGTCTAAGTGTCTTTACCTCAATCCAGGATAGGAAAGGCAAGTGACTGCAATCATTGCCAAAGTCATTTATACATCCATGAAAGCTAAATATTACTTTTTAGTATTAGCAATAAAAAATGAGATCCTGTGTCTTCTATTCAAGTAAATCAGAGTAGACTTTCTCTTAGAAGCTCAATAAAGTGTTTTCAGATTCTGGAATGACTAAAGCCTTTGGAATGAATGGACGCTTTTGCTTTACTGAGGTTGGTTAGATCGCTAAGATAATTTATCATGTCACACCCATACTCCATTTAGGGATCAACATCCTTTATATGCATAAACACTGATTCTCTCTTTAAATAACATCAATAAACATTGTAAATATAGTTTTTATTTGCTTCCATGATGCCAACATATAATGCTCCATAAAAATGTTAT
Organism: Bramus lutescens; assembly: GCA_001685075.1. Taxonomy (NCBI): domain Eukaryota; kingdom Metazoa; phylum Chordata; class Mammalia; order Rodentia; family Cricetidae; genus Bramus; species Bramus lutescens. Next base: position 63,750 of record LOEQ01006598.1, on the reverse strand, counting down.
ATAGAAATTGCTCTGGAAAGCTAGTCTATGTACACAGTTGCTATCTAACATCCCTGCCACTGAAAATTTGATAGCTCAGAGGAAAAGTTAGAACACACACACACACCAACACTTGCATGCATGCGTACTCTTTGCATAGTTAAGGATACATGAGTTAAGGAAGAATTGTCTCCACTGACTGTGACCAGAATTGTTCCACATGGCCTGAGTAATTCAAAATCCAAGTCAGAAGTTGTTTGAGGAGGCAAGAAGATGGGGTCCCATGCAATTCTAAATGATTCCTATGAAAGATTACTTTAGTTAACACATTCTATAATATTGGGAGCTGGGCCCAAAGTGAAATAGTTGTGTTCTGGGTTAGCAGCCATGTTAGTTTTGATGGTTTGCATGGTTAAGACAATCCCTTCTACCTTCCGTCTTTTCTTCCTTTCTTTATTGCTTCCTTCCCTGAAAACAGATTCTACTCTCACACAATACATCCTGACCTCAGTTTCCTCTCTCTCTACTCTTCTCAGCTTTCCCTACTTCATCTTTCCTCCAGATCCACTCACCCTGTTTCCCTTCAAAAAGGAACAGGCCTCCAAGAGACAGCAACCAACCATGACAAAACAAGATACAATAAGACAAGGGGATTGATTACCTTAATATAGAGGTTGAACAAGGCAACCCAATAGGAGGGCAAGTGACCCCACAGCAGGCAAAAGATTCAGAAACACAACCATTTGATGTAGGATTCCCCTCTGTATGCTGTGAATACCATTGGTTAATAGAGAAACTGCTTTGAGCCTACAGCAGAGCAGGGCAGAACAAAGCTAGGCAAGGAAAACTAAACTGAATGCTGGGAGAAATAAGGCAGAGTCATAGAGAATCCATGTAGCCCAGCCAGAGACAGATGGTGGAACTTTATGGGGTATCGTGGCAATACACAGATTAATAGAGATAGGTTAATTTAAGATATGAGTTAGCCAGAAATACGCTTAAGCTATTGGCCAGACAGTATTGCAAATAATATGGGTTTTGTGTGATTATTTCAGGGCTGAACAGCTGGGAACAAACATGTGGCCTGAATACAGCACCCATTCTTACAGTTAGTAGTCACACACACATAAAACCAAAGTAACAACTGTACACAGAGGACTAGGTGTAGACTCATGCAGAACCTGTGCTTTCCCTTTTAGCCTTTGCAAGCCCATATGAGCTTTGCTTAGTTGATTCAGTGGGTCATATTCTCTTGATGTCCTCCATGATGACTCATAATTTTCCTCCCTCTCTTCTGAGGGTTTTTCTGATCTCCAAAGAGATAAGAAAGGGACCCAATAGAGACCTCCAATTTAGGCTCTCTCTCCCTCCCTCTCTCTGAATAAAGTCTAACTTTGGGTGGGTCTCTGTACCTGTTCCTATCTGTTGTGGGAGCCCGCTTGTTTGTTCGCAGCTGCTCAGCACTGAAATAATCACACAAAAACCATATTATTTGCGATATTGTTTGGCTAATTGCTTAAGCATATTTCTGGCTAACTCATATCTTAAATTAACCCATCTCCGTTAATTTGTGTATTGCCACAAGGCTGTGATTTACCAGGTAAAGTTCTGGTGTCTGTCTCCAGCAGGGCTACATGGCTTCTCCCTGACCCTGCCTTCTTTCTCCTGGCATTCAGTTTAGTTTTCCCTGCCTAGCTCTGTTCTACCCTGTTCTGCTATAGGCTCAAAGCAGTTTTTTATTAACCAATGGTATTTACAGCATACAGAGGGGAATCCCACATCACCTTCCCTTTTCTGTTTAAATAAAAAGGAAGGTATTAACTGTAACATAGTAAAATTATATATAATCAGACAAGTATCAAGCAAGAATTACAGTTACTATATATATATATATTATCTTTTATGACAACTAAAGAAAACTATAACTATAACAATCTATTCTTCAACTCCATCAAAGCCTCCAGAAGGATATGATATTACCTAAGTAAACATGAAATGCATTTTAAGCAACTTCCAAAATTCTAGAATTGACAGAGACATCTCACTGCCTNTTCTTCAACTCCATCAAAGCCTCCAGAAGGATATGATATTACCTAAGTAAACATGAAATGCATTTTAAGCAACTTCCAAAATTCTAGAATTGACAGAGACATCTCACTGCCTGAATAGCCACCCAAAGTTTTTCTGTATTGTTGGGGCATCCAATCTTCAGCCTACAAACCAACAGTATCTAGCAGATTTTTCCATGAAGCAGGAAATTTCAAAGACAGTTTCACCTATATTGGCAGTCTGTCAGTCACTTTCTTTTGTGTCCTGCAGAATGTCTGGTTGACTCTTTCATGAAGCAGGAACCCCGAAGGACCATCTCACCTTTAGACAAGTTCAGCAGTCATTTCTCTGTGGGTCCTGCATGTCCAGTTCATACAGTACAACATCAAGCAGTCCAGCCAAGTGGAGTTTCTTGGCAAAATGGCTAACAAACTCCATAAGGAGCCTCTTTGATGCTCATCATTCTCTTGAAGTAATTGGTGCTGCCAGAAGCAGATGTGTCATAAAAAGTCCTAAGTTATTAAAACACTTCAAATGTCATATTCTGAAGGTCTCTCAAAAAATTGAAGAATACCCAATTAACTGAAATATATCTCTATATATTTAGGAAACCTAACTAATATGACTACAAGCTTGACTATTACAGATGATTATCTATTAACCTATATTTCTTAATTATACATTACATTTGTAAATGAGCTGCACAAACACAATACCTTAATCAAGAGCAGAAATATACATATAATAAAATTAACCTTAAATTTGTATCAATAGACCAAGATCCATACCAATGTAAATCTCTAGAGCATATCCCCCTTTAAATGTAAACAAACATTTATAGACAATATTTGGGAATATGGACATAGTTCTCTCCCAAATGCTTCCTGCTTTTTGTTGGGTTGAAGTATTTTTTGTGGGTATTCATAATGAACTTCTGGGCATCTTGGTCCATCAAACCACAGTACTCTAGAAGCAATTCACAGGTTCTCGTCCTCTGTGGAAGCAAAAGAACAACATCTTTTCCAAAGCAACATATCCTTAGACCCTAATTTTGAAGACAATATACCTTTAAAGTATATATGTTGGTTACTTAGCTACTTCACAGTTGAAAAATTCAAAGAAAACACAGTAATATACACAAGCCAGACTCTGTATATTTCATCTTTATGTAGTTTATTTTCTTTATTTATTTAATCAATGATTGTCTGTACTCTGTCTCTTTAAAGACTTTGTTTTATTTTTACTTCCTTTTATAAGTCTCAATACTCTTTTTCTTATCTCTCCCAAGCCTATATACAATTTTAAAACACAACTATGTCTCATTCAGAAGTCTTTTATAACTGAATCTGTCCTTATTGTGTGTCTGTAATTTGTTTTTACCAGAACTGCTTTTTTTTAATGCTAAGTGGGCATGGCTAGGGACAACATGGGTGTGTCTAGGAACAATGCAGCCCTGCCTGCTTGTTGAGCCAAGTCTACCATGCCAGAGGCATGTTTGTTGCCTTTGAGAGACATGCACATTGCCCCATTTTTAGGCACAGTATGCCTACGTCTCCATAATGCAAGTTATAGCACTTTACTCACAGACCCCATATAAATGCTCAGTCTCCTGAAAGAGCCAGAGTTCATGCTGGCAGCATAGCCCAGAAAGCCATTTCAAAACCTTGCTGCTTTTTTTCTGCCTCTGCTGAATTGGGAAAGCTTCTCTTAAAGGAGCTATGGTGTTAAGCCATGTTTAGCTCTGTTTTTGTTTGCTTGTTTGTTTGTTTTGTGCCTAGAACTCCTTCCCAAACTCTCTCGGGTTTTAATTGGATTTTAGTTGGCATGTTGGAGCCAATTTATTGTAGGAGGCCACTTACACACAGATTAATAGAAATGAGTTAAATTTTTTTAAAAAATGAGTTAGCCAGAAATACATTTAAGCTATTGGTCAAACAGTATTGCAAATAATACAGTTTCTGTGTGATTATTTCAGGGCTAAGCAATGGGGAACAAACAAGCAGCCTCCTATAACACTGCTGCTTTAGAAAGCCTCTCTGTTGATTAGGGATAAGGTGCCAATCTATTAGTATAGCAGAATATCGTTAAGAATAATTTTGTTGAATTTTTTTGTCAGTCATGTTTAGCTCCACTCTAGATCTCTGGGCTATCTGGTTTCTTGGCATCCAGGGAGTATAGGGCAGTGTCGCCTTCTCCTGGAAATGTTGGTTTACCACTTCTATAAATTCACCACCATTGCCCAAGCTCATTTTGTAGGCAGGAAAGATTGTAGGCTGAAGGTTTTGTGATTGGGATGGTGTCCCAGTTTCTCTTTTGGTAGCCTGATTGCAGCACCAAAGAAATTAGAACATAGGGATAGGGCTCTATGCAGGCATCAGCTGTATCTCTGTACATTTAATAAACTTGTGGATGTTGTCCTCAGCAATGGGTTCCTGGTGTCAGTTTATGGATGGCATCCCTCTCTCCTGGCATCAGCCTTGGTTGTCTAGGGATTTCCTTTGGCCAACAACTCAGCTGAATGTATCTCTATCTTCCCATTGGAAATCTTGCTTAACTACTAAAGACAGTCAGTTCAAATACATATCCTTCCTTACTAGGAGTCCTCACTAAGGGCACCCTCATAGATTCCAGGAAGTTTCCAATGCATTAGATTTCTATATGGTCCCCCAAATGTTCCCCAATTCCAGCCACCCCTCTCTGAACTCCCTCCATCCCATTTCCCCAACCACCTGATGCCTACAACTCCTGTTCCCACCAACCTTTAGACTACCCAAAAATCTATTCTATTTTTCCTTTCCTGGAGGTCCATACAGTCTCTCCCAGAACCTTCCTCTTTACCTAATCACTCTGGGTCTACAGATTGTAGCTTGATTATCATATACTTATTAGATAATATCCAGTTATAATTGAATACATAGCACATATGTCTTTCTGAGTCTGGATTACCTTACTCAGAATGATTTTTTTTCTAGTTAAATCCATTTGCCTGTAAATTTCATGATGTCATTTTTAATAGCTGAATAATACTGCCTTATGTAAATGTACATTTTCTTTATCCGTTTTTTTGGTTGAGGGACATCAGATGTTAGGGCGATCTGGCTACAACATCTGTCACCCCATTGATCTCCGGTGTTGATTTGGCTCATCTGGCTGACTAGATGGGTGTCCCCTTCCTCCCTCATTTCTCCTTCCTCAGGGTGTGCACTTGGTTGAAGAGGACAACTTTCACTTAACAGAGGAGGCTTGATCGACTAAAAGAAATGAGTAGCTGTGCTTCACTGACAGAACCTCCAATCAAAAACAGTACTTTTATAAAATCCTGCAAAGGAAGTTTTGGTCACACCCTAACCTTATATAGCTATTTAAATAGTATCACTATGAGTGTAAGTGTATGCTGAATGCACACATTGAGAATATGCATTGAAGTCATGTGAAAGCTGTCGAGTACAATGCAACCTTTCAGAGTGGCTACCCTCCCCACTGGATGGCACGCCAAATCCTCAGAGCAGTGGTCCTCAACCTGTGGGGTGCAACTCCTGTAGGGTTGCACCACTCTTTGACAGAGTTCATCTAAGGCCATCAGAAAACACAGACATTTACATTACAGTTCATAACAGTAGCAAAATTACAGCTATGAAGTAACAATGAAAATAATTTTATGGATGGGGTCACCACAGCTGAAGAACTGTATTAAAGGGTCACAGCATTAGCAAGGTTGAGGACCACTGCCTTAGAGTTTGCGTCTGCTTCTCTTTTGCTACTCTTTCATAGACTGCAACTAGCCAGAAGCTCTCCCTCCCACCTTTTGTTAATAACACAAGACTGATATGACTTTGCAAATATCACATTCTTCCCTAGAGAACCATTGTTTAACATAATCATGGTTTGGGGAGCCAAGCAGATTGTATCTCAGGGAAAGGAGTCTCATGGCCTTCACAGTCACACTGGTAAGGATGCCAGAAAGTACACTAAGTTGTATCTGATTATTTCTACTTGGCTAAGTCACATATAATTTACATTAGAAAATAATTAGGCAATTATTCATTGATGCCATGTCTTTTAAGGACCTATGAATAGGAATCAGGAGGCTAGAATGCAGAATTTTTGTTACCTATCAGTTAATGACATTTAGTTTTTGCAAACTAATTTTCTAGAAAAAAGTAAGAGGGTCATTATGAAAAGAATATCATATGATGAATATCCCTTAAGTTTGATCACTTCTCTGTCATTTTTACCTTGTGGACAGTTTGTGTATTCAAGTCCTTGTGAAATTCTAGCTTTTTAATTAATAAAATTAACATAAAATGCTCTCCTTCTCATGAATGGACATGAAAATTATGTCTGGCAGGAGGTATTTGCTCCACACAACCTTTGTCCACCTCTCACACTAATTAGAGGCAGGCATGGACTCTGAACCTGTTCTCTGACTTTGAAACACAAGTTCAGGCCCTGCCCTCCAGAACAGTTTGCTCTCCATTTTCACAAGGTACCTAGAGTTTTCACAAGGGGTTTTGTGGGCTTGCTTTGTTTTTCTTTTTATTTTCTTCTTCTTTTTTCTTTTTTTTAAATTAGTAAATGATTTATTGTACTGATATGTTAGGTTTAAAAGAGTTTGACAAATATGAATTTCAACAACTTAACTTGATAAGTAATGTATAATAACAGAGAATGAACTGGACAGCACCTGTTCATAATCTCTTCAACAACTGAATACCTTATTCATCATCTTGGTTCTTCTAGTTTCTATCCTTTGAGCATTCCAAGGGCCCTTATAATTCTTGGGCCAGATATGTTCCAATTAAGAAAATCTTAAATTATAAGACACTGCTTCACACTGACAGAAATCTTTCATTTTTAAATATCTAGATATTTTACCTATTTTTCCTATTTAGTCTTTTGAGAGAAGGTTTTATTTAGCCCAGACTGGTCTAGATTTTACTATGTAGCAAAGCCTGCCTCTGACCTATTCTGAACCTCCTTCCTTCATCTCCCACATGCTATAGGTGTGTACCATACTGTCTAACTTAAGACCTTGCATTTTAACCTAAATAAATATAGGAAGTCTTAGTGGTTATATTCAAGTGCGTGTCAAATTCACCTCTGTTCGAAGTTCTAGAATCATTTCGTGCATTCACTTTCTTCTGCTCTGTACCAATCACTATAAAATTGGCTGCTTCAAACATCACATATTTATTGTTTTACAATTCCAAAGCCAACATGGACTCACTAAATTGAAATTAGAGCACTGTCAAGGGAGTATTCCCTCAGAAGGTTCTAGATAAAAATATATATATATATATATATTTATTTAGATTGGTGCCTACGTGGCCAACTAAAATCGACTTGAAACCTTGAGAGGGCTTTGCTTGCTGATGGCATTCTTTGGCTCCTTTAAAAGAGATTTTCCTTATTCAGCGGTGGCAAAAAAAAAAAAGCCACACCATTTTGAAATGCCGGCTTTCTGGGCCATGCTGCCAGTGCAACCTCTAGCTCTTTTGGGAGACTGAGCATTTGAATGGGGTTTGTGAGAAGCCCAGTGTGGTTTGCTTGATGGCAACATGGACCAGTTGTGTGCCTGGAAAGTGGGGTGGTGTGTATGGCTCTTAGAAGGGGTGAGCAGCTCTACCACGTTGGAATGGGCAAGACAAGCAGGAAGTAGCATATTTCCCCTAGCAATGGTACTACTTATATTCTTAAGCACTTAGCATTTTAAGAAGCGCTTCTGGTCAAAAAATAATTACAGATATGCAATAAAGACAAATCCAGATAAAAAGAGACCTATAAGTGGGTCACATTGTTGGATAAATGTATCTAGGCTTGGGAAAAAGAAGAAAATAAATATAGTTATAAAAAAGTAAATGGTTTTAAAAAAGGTAAAGTCTTTAAAGAGACAGAGTACAGACAGTCATAGATTAAAAGGAGTAAATTAAAATAAGCTACATAAAGATAGACTATACATGGAGAATCTGGATTATGTATATTATTGTGTCTTCTTAAAATTTTTTTGACTGTGAAGGAGACATTTTACTGTATGGGTTAATATGCTAAACTAGCATGTTTATTTATAAAGGTATTTTGACTTCAGAATTTGGAGCTAAGGATATGTTGCTTTGTAAAAGAGGTTCTTCTTTTGTTTCCACAGAGGATGAGAACCTGTGGATTCATTCCAGGATAATATGATTTGATAGAGCATGATTCCCCAATAGATTTCTGTGAACACCCCCCAAAATTACTTTATCCAATAAACAGCAAGAAGAATTTTGGACAAAACTATGCCCACATTTTCAAATATTGTTTGTAAATGCTCTTTACATTTAAATCTTGATTAAGGTATTGTGATTGTGTAGTTCATTTAAAATGCAATGTAAAATTAAGAAATATAGTTTGATAAATAATCATCTGTAATAGTCAAGCTTGTATTCATCTTAGTTAGATTTTCTAGATGTATAGTGATATATTTCAATTGGATAGGTATTCTTCAAATCTTTCAGAGACCTTCAGAATATGGCATTTAAAATGTTTAAAACATAATACTTTTCATGTCAGTGAGACACATCTGCTCCTGGCAGCACCAAGCTACTTCAAGAGGATGATGAGCAATGAGGAGGCTCCTTATGGAGTTGATTGGCTATTTGGCAAGAAACTGCTCTTGCCTAGACTGCTTGATAAACTGGACATGCAGGACCCCCAGAGAAGTGACTACTAAACCTGCTTAAAGGTGAGATGATCCTTCAGGGTTCCTGCTTCATGAAAGAGTCTGCAGGGTACAGAAAAAAATGTGACAGACAAACTGTCGGTATAGGTGGGACAGTCTTTAAAATTTCCTGCTTCATGGAAAAGTCTGCTGGCTACTATGGGCCTGTGAGCTGAAGATGGATACCCCAATGGTACAGAAGAACTTTGGGTGACTGCACAGGTAGCGAAATGTCTCTGCCAATTCTAGAATTTTGGAAGTGCTTGCAATGTACTTCCTGTTTACTTAAGTAATATTATATCCTTCTGGAGTCTTTGATGGAGTTGAAGAATAGATATAGTTTTCCCTAGTTATGATTAAAGAAAAAGTAGATATAAATATTGTAACTATAATTCTTGCTTGATAACTATTTTGATATATGTAATTTTACTATGTTAAAGTTAAAGCCTTCCTTTTTGTTTAA
>LOEQ01006598.1:27040-38122 GCA_001685075.1 Bramus lutescens | reverse complement strand
TATTAACCAATGAAAGTAACACATAGACAGATGACCCTCCTACATCACACATGCTTATAAACATGCACATATAGACACACATGTACGCACACACACATACACACACACACACACACACACACACACACATGAGATCTTGTATAACTCCCAAGATGACCTTGACATCATGGTAATCCTTTAAAGTCAGTTTTCCAAGAGCTGGCATTATAGGCATGAGCCATCATGCTCAGTTTTATAAACATAGATTTTTATTCCTTCCATATATATATATATTCCTAAATATAATTTGGTTTCTGTAATGGTCTCTGTTGCAAAGAGAAATTTCTGGGTGACGGTGAAGACTACACTTAGCTGTGAGCACACTGTCACATGTTTAGATTGTTTAGAGTGATTATATTGGTTTAGTAAAGTACTCGCTGAAGCTAGTCCTCCAATATCAATGACTTTGTATATAAGGATTAGTTATTTAGGCATGCTACCACTCTTGTTGAACAGATCTTAAGTCCAATTGGAGCTTTGGGTTGTTCAAATCTCGTGTCCCATTACTGCACCATTAGGGTTATTGTGCCATGCTGGTCACTGACATGCATCATAGGCATTACGTGGAGTTTTTAAATTCTTCCTTTGAAATTTGGAGAAATTCCTGAGCAGTGTTATGTTTAGCTGTTGGAAATTGTCGAACTTTTATCCAGAGTGGAACCACTTTAAATTCCCAATAGCACCGTGTAAGACTTTCAATTTGTGCACATCCCAGAAAATACTTATTTTCTATCTTATTAGCTCCACAAATTCTAGTCGGGATAAAGTACTGTGCTATTGAGGTTTCCATTTGTGCATTCCTTAGGACTCAAGATGCTCAATGTCTTCTCACATACTTGTTGCTCATTTTTAGTTCCTCCCTGGACAAGTAGCTATTCAAGAGTTTAACTCAGCACTGTTATTGTTAGGGAATTCTAGTGTCTTTTTATTTGGATGAGTCCACATGAGTAGTTTCACAAATATGTACTTAATCACAATTTTAATGGATTTCTTTCTGTTTATTAACTTAGAAACAAATTATAACCTCTAACTGTTGATTATCATTATGAAGAAAAAGGAAATGCATTCTTCTTTGTATAAGTTTATACATGTATTGTTTTATCTGCTATTGCTCATAGTAGTTTGCTTTGTACTATTTATTAAGTGATTTTAGTTAAACAAAAATAAAAGGTACTCATTTTGCATAATAAAACTATAACCAAAAAAAAGAGTTTAACTCAATCTTTTAAAATCAGGCTTCTTGTGATTTGCTTTCTACATTCTTTTTCCCTGTTCTATTTCCTTCTGAGAGAAGGTATTACTCTGTATTACTCTGTGTCTGAGGATAGACTCAACCTGGAAGGTATTACTCTGTGTCTGAGGATAGACTCAACCTGGTGGTCCTCATGCCACCTCCCACTGAGGGCTGACCTTGGATAGGTGCAACACCCTGCCCAGTCAGACTCATGAGTATTCTTTCCCTAAAATTGTTTTATTGGTCTTTTAATTTATATGTGTTTTTCTGCATAAGGGTATGTGCATGAGTTTGTGTACATGCACTTGCCTGTGTGTGCACAGAGTCCAGAAGCAGGTGTTTGATCCTTTAGGACAAGGATCTGCCAGAGGCCCAACTTGTTAAATGGTCACTGGAATCTAAACTCCAATCGTCATGATTACAGAGCAAGTACTGAAATGTTGAGCCACCCCTTCAGCCTCAAAGGCTTTTTTAATATTCTGAATGTCAGATGCTTATTGATAACTAGTAGGTAAATACTGTATCCATCTGTATAGGCAGTCTTGTCATTTTTATAATGAGCTTTCAAAAGTAAAATATTTAATGTTGACATAGCCTGCCCTGACCATTTTATTTTTTAAAAAATAATAAGTATAAATCTATTACCACATCCAAGGTCATTAAGGTATATTCTAGCATTTCTTTTCTTTCTTTTTTTAATTTTCTCTTTTTTTAAACAAACCTTTTTCATTTTACATACTGATCCCAGTTCCTACTCCCTCCCTTCTTCCCATTCCTCTATTCCCCCTCCCATTCCCCATCCACTCCTCAGAGATGGTAAGGCACCTTGCTTTGAGGAAGGACCAAACATTTACATCTTGGACCCTGTTAGTTTTTCTCTAATTATGATCAGGAGCAACCAGTAGCAAAAAAGATTGATTTTTTTTCTTAAGAGGGAACTGGAGATATTTGAATTGATTTTTTTAATTTACAGATTAATTCAGAAAGAATGCACAACTTGACATTATATTTTATGAAAATGAGCATTAGTAAGTCCATTTACACATATTGCCTTTAATTGTTCCCATTAACGTCATTTCTGAATGAGGGTGGTATGCTATTAAACAATGCTTAAATGTAGATCTATCTACCGATACATGTAACACCTTCTCATCGATCTGAGTTATTGCCAATGTTCCCTGGGTGGCAAATTGCCATTCAATAAGAGCTCATAACCAATAGGAAAGAGGAACATAGTATATTAACAAAGTTATAAGCATATTAACCAATGGTGATGAAAATTATCAACTAGGGGAAAACAAGAATCCACAAACAGCAATTTTGTATCTTATGAAGATTCTATGGAACCAGGAAAGCCAAAGAAATTTCAGTGGGAGCCAAAATTTAGTATGGTTTCTTTTCCCAATCTTTGTTGGTTTTGCTTAACTGAGGCCATTTAATTAGCATGATTTGGGAAAGTTTAGATTTTATAGAAAATTTGGGATTTTAATGTCCACATTTTTAAATAAATGAAAGCCAAAAGTAGAAATTAAGGGTCTCCCAGAAAGAGAAACAATTTTGAGGGTGACCTCAACTATCATGAACTGATTTCTGGTCAAGCCAGATTTTTATGTTCAATGCCTCACCTCCAAAATGATGGTATTTGGAAAATGAACTTTATTTTTCGAGTTGAAGCCTGATGAAGTCTTAAGAATGAGACACTGAAATGTAGAGCTCAATAAAAATCAATAAAAAAGAATGAGACAAGAAAGAGACTCCAGCGAGCTCACATTCTCTAGACACACAGAGAAAAGTTTTAGAGAAAGGATGATCATCTGAAGGTTAATGAGAGACACTCAGGACACTAGCAATGACATGACCTTGATGTAGAACTTGTAGCCTGCAAGATTGCAAGACAGACAGACAGGCAGGCAGGCAGGCAGGCAGACAGACAGACAGACAGACAAATAGAGAAAGATAGATATCTGTTGCTGAATCTATCCAACCTTTGGTATTTTCTTATGACAACCTTGGAAAGCTAATGTATATTAACTTGAACTCTGTCAAAATCTCCAAATGCCTAGTAAATCACACATGTGCGCGTGATTCAAAGCAGTTTCTAGGAAAGGATACAAAATCAGAGCTGAGACACACACACACAGAGCACCTTCTGAACCATGTAAGGCTTCTTATCTATTTTTGAGCAGTTCATACTGCCGCCGTTCTGTGCAATATGGCTCCAAAGAGAAGGAGGCGTATGGGGATGGTCTACCTGAGCCTTCAGGTTTAGAGTCCTGCAGAGGCAACTGCAGAACACAGGGGTTTCCTAGGAGAGGGAGTGTATCGTATCCCTACACTGTCTCCGACCTTAGGTGAGTTACTGCACTGAAGACAGAGAGGGTTTCATAAACTTCATACAGCTTAATGTAGTGGTAGAGAAGCAAGATGGGTTTAATACGGCTGGATGCCTCAGATTGAATACACATCTTAAATATGATACACTGGAACTTAATTTCTAAATTCCTGAGTTCCATGGAAGTGGATCTTACAGAAGGTGGCAATGATTCTATTTTACCAGTGTTATGTGTCCTTGGTTGAAATTTGTGGCAGATAGGAGCTGGTAAACTGGTCCTATCACTGCATGGCATGGACTCCATTATGGTATGCAGCAATGAGAAGTTCCTCATCAGATGTCACGAAGACGAGAGCGCCGTACTCTTGATGTCCTAGCCTCCCTCAGAAAGATAGACTTACTATTTCCAAATTACACAGTCTCTATTATTTTGTTAAAGCAACAACAACAACAACAAAGAAACAAGTCATGATGGCTCTTCTGACGTCTGCTCTCTTATGCCAACCCCGTTCTAAGTTAGTAAAAAATTACAAAACTCTTGCATTTCACTTTTCTTCTCTTTTCTCAATTGCCATAGGGTCTCACAGGAGTCATAAGACTCTTCTCTTTAAATTATTCATTTAGGGGCAGAAAGATCACTTAGTGATGAAAGTGCTTGCTGGAAAAATATAAATGGATCTGAGTTTGAATTTTGTGAACCATCGTGAAGCCTGATGTGTAGTCAGCCTAACTAGACTCTTGGGTAGAAATGGGAGCTGGAGGGATGGAAGCTATAGAAAGCTAATGGGTCAGTTGTCTTGACTTATGAAGTAGTGGACAACAAAGAAACATCACCCTTAAAAATGTGAAGGCACCGATTAACACATGAGATTTTCCTCTGGCCTTCACTTGAGTGTACCTGCATTTACATCCACAGGGATACATAGGGATGCACACATTCAATTTTATTAAACATACATACAATACACACACAGGCAGATAGTTATTTATCCCACTATTCAGTTTTCTAATATTTTAATTTGCTAATGTATTAAAATAGTTTATTCAACCATTGTGTATTTCTTTCAAGGCCAGAATATGAATGTTTAATAATTTTATATTTAATAGAATATTAGATTTATATTATTTTTCATATGGAGCAAATATTTTGTGCTTCTCTGTCAGTAACAAAAATAAAATAAAATGAATCATATCTAGAAAGCTGAGATAAATTTCATCCATATTGTAAATAATTTTAACAGACATTTTTTTTGAGGAAAGATAAATGAAATTTCCAGCTGTAAAATTACTTTTCTTCAAAATGCTTCAATGTATTTTGTAGGAATCAACTCACTTGCTGACACATTTTCAAGCTTTTAAAATTTTTAATCATTTGTTTGGGGAATACATCATTATTAAGTCACCCAAGGACAGCAAAGGTATCATTATACACAGATGGTGAGTCGGGAAGGAAGAAAGTCATTTTTCTCCATTAAATGGGAAATATTATGCCAGGCTTGTAAGAGGCCGTCCCCCCAACAATATGACAGTGCAGCAGAGTATGTTCCTTTGCTTGTTTTGAAGTTATGGCAGCAGTGGCCTTGTTAAAACTGAAAGAGCATCCTTAGGATCCATGTAAGAAAGCCAGGTGCACCAGTGGCTAGTGTATTACTTGACACGCAAGTCGGGGACCCATGACTCATTTCCTTAAGGTAGCTTAGAAAGCAAAAGGCCAGGCTCAGCATAATGTATACATTGTTCACTATTTCACTATTGTGTTTCCGAAGATGATCATAACACTATGGGGCAGTAAAATACTAAAGGTGTAAACTTATGGCAACGCAATACTTCTTTCCCCTGAGAACAGAATAAAGAGCAGCTTTCTTTTAAAAGCATAGATGCTATTGATAATGCCCTGAATTTCAAGTCTTTGACTCATTTGGCGGAAGAATTTTGTTTGAGATATAGTAAAATGAAAGATCAGAGTGATGAGGTACCTTTGTGCACACCTATGTTATATGTATGGGTGTGCATATATTATAGTCTGTTGAGATTTGGATTGGTTCAAAAATACAGAGCTCAAGAATGACAAAGCTGAAATGAAAATCCCCAGGGACCATAAATCTTTGTTCTGTTATTCACAGTGGATAGGAATGTAAGTTTTGGAAGTAGACAGATATTAAATCAAACCTTAGCTTTGCCTTGTAGTTGATAAAGGATTTTGAATGACTGAAGGATCTGCAGAAGCTTATCTCTAGATCTTAGTTTTCCTATTATCAAATAGGAATAGCAAATTAGGAAACTGTGAAGTTAAAACATGAAATTCTGCAAAGTTCTTGGAACAGTCTCTCAATCACTGCAGAAATATTGGTGTTGGTACTGTTATACGCTCCTCTGAACTTGACATGAACAATGAGATTGTTTCTCTGTATCAAACAGCTGATTAAAATATCACAAAACAAATTATAATCTTCAAAAATATCAGTGTTGTGAAATTTGATCTGTGCCTAGCATCAATGATGAATTTTGGGTAACAATGAAAATAATAGTATTCTTAAACAAATATGCTTGGTTTTAGAGAGGGAGAGAGCTGTGCTGCACCTCCAAAGCCATCCTTACTTTTTCATTGAATTGGGACTACAAAAAGACCATTTGTCTCCTATTTCTGTAAAGAACAACAGAAGCA
Organism: Bramus lutescens; assembly: GCA_001685075.1. NCBI lineage: Eukaryota > Metazoa > Chordata > Mammalia > Rodentia > Cricetidae > Bramus > Bramus lutescens. The sequence continues at coordinate 31,852 of LOEQ01006598.1, read as the reverse complement.
AACACTTGGGAGAATTATGAATTTTGTCCTGTTAGAACTGTGCTATACTATTAGGTATTTTTCTTGTGATATTTTCTCTTGATGATTTACCCTGCTTCTTCTGAAGTCTCATTTGTCCTATTGTCTTCAGATTCCTTAGTTAGATGCTTTTATTCTCCAGGGAAGATAGACATAGAACTGTGCCCAACCCTAACATTGAGGGATTTACTTTTTTTTGGCAGTTTATAACAGATCAAATGAAAGATCTTGTAAATTAGTTTAGTTTGAATGGTCACACTGATGAACTATCACCTCTCCTAATCAAGAGGTCTGTCTCTCCTATTCAAAACTAATCTATCAATTTTGATGGCATTGATAGCTTTTCTTCTCTTATGGAAGCAAGAAAAACATCTTCTCTAGTGTAACACATATCCTGATTTCAGTTCTGAGATTAAGCATCTTTAAAATTCACAGGTGATTTAGTTCATCAGTTTTTTTTTTCTAGTATTCAATGTCTCTCCATAGTAGTCATTAACTTCTCATTAGCATTTTAAAACTTAACGCTAATAAACATTGTATAATCTATCTCTGGGGTCTTTATTATTATTTTCTGTTCATTAAGCATATTTTTAAAGTGCTATTAGATCTTTCTATAATTGCTTCTCTGGTAGGATTGTGCAGCAAACCTGTAAAATACGTTGTATTATGCAAAATCAGCTGTTTTATTTTACTAAAGACATGTTGGACTAGTGTCAGTCTTAATTTGCACAACTATTCCTATGATGACCATGACTTTCAATAAGTGTGTAATTGTGTAATCAGCCTTTATAGAACTCAAGCATTTGCCCATTGAAATTCTGAATATATATCTATAGTATGGTGCATGTACTTTACTTTTCCAAATTCTGAAAAATAAAACACATCTATTTGACAAATTTTATTTCTTTGAGAACCCCTTGGCTTACTTCCTGCAGGTAATGGGGTTTGGTTGTACAAAGAACAAGTAAGACAATTCACTATGATTTCCCTGACTGGTTGCCAAGTGATAGAAAAATCTTTCCTCAAGCATTTGCTATTAACATGGTGTTTCTTATGAAATTCTGAGGCTTCTATCACATTTCCTACCAATATCTGAACAATTTCATCATTACCTTGTGCTAGAGGGATTGGTAACCCACATGGGATCTGATATGTGTTATATACAAGGGATGACTTCTATTTCTGATTATTTCTGGTAACTGAATAAGAGACAAAGTTAATTCTGAATCATTTGGAGAAAGTTCAGTGGTTTCAATATCTAAAACAATTCTTTATTGATATTGAGAAATAGTGACTATATTAAGAGGTTCTGGAATATTTAATAATACCATGAAAATAGCATATAATTATGACTTTGGGATGAAACCATAAGGACTTTGAAACACTTTACTTAAATTTCCTAACTTATGACCCACCTTCCCTGATTATTTGCATTATTATAGAATTTAGAGACTCCATAAATTGGTGTTCCCTGTACAATGTGAAGAATGATCCAATTCATTCTTTTTATAAACTGAAATCTCTTGCTTTTGGGATATTTGGTGCTAATCTCTCCCAAGAAATTAATGCAAGATTTTTGTCAATGTTCGTTTTCTGCCTTAACGAGGCAATTTCAGCGTTAGTAATTATACCACAATTTCTGCTGAGTCTATTCCTGTTAAATGATGAAGTCTCAATTTTCCATTCAGAATCAGTTCAGAAACCTTTTCTACACAGGTCTTTAATTTTTTACTCTGTTTGTGTGGTAAAAATTTGCATTCTAAGATATTATCTTGTAGGGGAAAGTGTAAAAGGTATTATGATGAGAATAAAATCAAGCACCATATCACATGTGCATCCTGTACTTTCTATATCAAAGTGAATTCTCTCTCAGCCTCAGCTGATAATTTTCAAGGAATATTTCAGTTCTTATCACCTTGCAAGGTTTAAAATAAATTACTTAGTTCTTGATTTGTTAATCCAATTGTGGGTCGTAGCCAGTAAATATCTCCCAGCAAATTTTGAAAATCATTAAGAGTTTGTAATTTATCTCTCCTAACTTGTATTTTCTGTGATTGACTTTTTAAAAACTTATCTAATATTCTAGGTAATTAATAGAATTTCCCTTTTGTATTTTTTCAGGTGTAATTTGTATTTCCCAACAAGGTAAAATTTTCTTTACTTCTTCAAACATTTTTTAAGGTATCTATATCTGAATCAGTTCATAAGATATCATCCATATAATGGTAAATTATGCATTGAGGAAACTTTTTAAGAATTATTTCCAATGGCTGTTGTATAGAATATTGACACAAGGTGGGGCTATTTAAGAATCTTGTGGAAGAATTTTCCATTGATACCTTTTAACAAGCTGGAAATTATTATAAAGTATTCAGAGTGACGGCAAATTTTTCTCTATCTTGGTGCTGTAAAGGTATAGAAAAAAAGCAAACTTTGAAATCAATCACTATAACAGACCATCCTTTATGTAATAAAAAAAGGCAAGGGAATTCCAGGCTGTAAAGAGTCTGTTGGTTGGATCACTTTATTAATAGCCCTTAGATTGGCTATCCACCATTCTCCATTTTCCAGATTTTTTAAATTACAAATATAGGAGAATTCCAAATAGTGGTCAATTCTTCAAAATTTTAAGCATTTAGCTGTTCCTGTGCCAGATGTTCTAGTTCCTGCAATTATTTGGATATCGAAGGATATTGTTCCACCCATCTAGGTTGGTCAGTTAACTATATTATAGATAGGGCTGTTGGTACCTTTGAAAGTGCCTTACTTATGTACAGCCAAAATGATTGGTGACTGTTCTTGATAATACATTTTAATGTTTCTTTCATCAGCATTCTTTATTTTGTAATTTGTTTCTGAGACGGGAGGAATATTTATCTGTTTCCCATTGTTGTAACAAACCATGTCTCCTTCAATTCATGGCTATTTTAGCCACATATGTGTTTAATTTCCCCACCTGTCCTTTTGGCCCTATAAACTTGACCCATCTTGTACTTTGTTCTACCTGAGATGAAGCTCCAATCCCTAAAAGCTGAATATTTACCTCCTGAAGAGGCCAATTTAGATGACAAGATTTTGGTAAAGTTAATGTTACATCTGAGCCTATGTCAAGCAAAATTTCAATTACAATACCATTTATTTGTATTTTTAGTTTTGGTCTATGGTAATCTATAAAGGTTTGCCAAAGTATGTGTGTGTATTCTTTTTTTATCTGCTGCATCTGTTCTGTCATCCAAAGAAGTATAGTTTTTAACAATAGGCATCATCTTTTAATTGCTCTGGGGATGAGTTTCTCCAATGCTGATAGGGAATTTCTAAACCAAATGTAATATTGGGGGCTGTAAGAGGTCCCCAATGGTGTTTCCTAATGGCAAAGTGATACCTTGCCTGTCCCTTGTTGATCGGCATTCATTGGTCCAATGCCAGCCTTTGCCACACCTTCTGAACACCACAGAAGTCTGGAGTCTTCTGTTTGGATTATCTCTAGAAAAAAAACACTATTTTTAGGAACATCTTGCCTATAGTCCCTTCTCTGATGACGATGAAAACAATGGGCCTATTGATTTTTCTAAAAATTGAAAAAAAATCGCTTCTCCTATCCAAGCATCATAAGTGTAAGGTCCAGTATCAGTATCAGCTGCATTTTGTGTCATTCATCTATGGGTGCTTATCTTGCCTTTACAGGCTTAATCACCATTTTGCATTTTGAAAGAGCATTTTCAAAAGCCAAAGATTCAATTAATATTTGTCTAACTTCTGGATCTGATATCATTCTATTTACAGTTGAAATCAATTAAAAAAACAGCGAAGGCTTTTTTGGGGCTTGTATAATATTAGTAAATGACTCAGTCCTCTTTCCTGATTCTTTAACCTTGTCCCAAGCACTCAGATCTCCTGTAGAACAAAGGGCCAAGATGTGACCATCAAATCCAAACTGTCTTTGCAATCAGCATACTGGCCTTTACTGAGAAGCTGGTCTTGGGAGATAGCAATGCCTCTAGCCGTATTCCATTGTTAGATAATCCTAGTTTTCTCTTTCCACCATATTTTCCATGATAATTGAGGACCAGCTTCCAATATTGCTGCAGCTAAATATTTCCAGTCTTGGAGGATAATTCTGTTCTGAGTTGCCCATGAATGTAACATCTGCTTCACAGAGACTGGATATGTATCATATGAAATGACTGCCTCCTACAATCTCCTCAATTCTAACATTTCTACAGGATTCCAGGTAACTTCTGCATAGACTATCATCTGGTGGCCGTTCTTGTATGGTAACCAGATGCACTAAGCTTGGTTTTCTAATAACTTTTGGGTGCTCCTCTTCAGTTTCATCAGTGGTGAAGTTGGTCCGTTCTAAATTCTCCTATTTCTTTGTTAATGTTTTTGTTTTATTGGTAGGTATTTCAAAGGCTTGTGTCTTATTCAATCAATTTTTCATATTGGGCACAGATACCAAACTCCTTTTTTCAGGATAAAAATGAATTACTAAACTGATAGTAATTATAAGCAACATTATGTCAATCCCAGCTATGTTGGTTATCAGTTCATTAAATTTTCCATTTTTAAATTATTCTTTGTGGAACCATACAGAGTCCTAACTCCATGTATCATAATATCCCTCATTCTTAACATACATATATATATATATACATACCTATATATGTTAATAAAACCTAATACACAATTCCCCCTTTAAAAATTCCTAGGTGTCTCACCAGACCTACTGACTTTTCAGTTTTTCCACAGCAGCAATGGTGAAGCTGTGCAATGGTAGCCAGTTACAGTGGCAGT
>LOEQ01006598.1:0-18577 GCA_001685075.1 Bramus lutescens | reverse complement strand
CGCGCGCACTACACACACACACACCCTGAAGAATAGACTGTGAGTATGACTGATGTGAGAGTGGAAAGAATGTTGTTGTTGAAACAGCCAAAGAAGAAGGTGGGTTGGGAAGCTGTGTGAGAAAGAAACAACACGAACACATTTTCTTAAGAAAATACTACAACAGAATCCAATTTTTTGTGAGTTAATAAAAATGGAAATAAGAATCCTGTTTAATGATTTTCACATTAGATTTTTATTAGTTCAGTTTCAAAATGACACCTGAAATGATAAGAAGCTGCTCAACCCTATGATTATCTAAGAAGATACCTGTTGAACCACAGTGAGAGCCCACTACATAGTCAGCAATTTCATTACTAAACAGGTTCTTAGTAAAATTTAAAATTCTATGATAAAAGATACCTAGCAGAATATTGCTAGGCCTCAAACCAGACACTAAGTAAATGCTCCTCAACTAAAGAATGAATAAATATATTTTAGTACTCCTTTATCACAATCTGACACATAAAACATACACAGTTGGCCTGTGGTCTTAGAAGTCTATCTGGTGGTCACATCCTTCCAGTGTTTTGATTGGGAAAAAGGTAAAACAGTGTTTTGAACAGCTCTTGTGTGTCATATCTGTCTTCAGAATGTCCTCATAGGGTGTGCCTTTATAACATGTAAACATACAAGACTTGTCCTCATAGGGTGTGCCTTTATAACATGTAAACATACAAGACTTAATATGGCGGTAAACAAGAAAACATAATTCAGCTCATTAGTATTTCCCTCTTTGATGGGTCATACACAAAACGTTCTGGGGACGTGGAGTTTCTAAGGTATCCAGAGTTGAAGAAACTCTTCATCCTCATCACTATGGTTGCTAGTGTGGCCTTTATTTTCCAGTCACCGTGTTCCTTCCATTCAATATCACTATATGCAGTAAAGATAGTTTTCTCTCAACACTGTGAACCCAAGGAACTAGGTGGAATTTTCTCTATTCCTGATTGAACTCACTGCCTTCTCATACTGGCTTTACCCATTTTTGATTAATTATACAAAATATCAAAGATGGAGAAACACATTTTTAAAAGAAATAGAAGTTCATTATGCTCAAAGTTCTGGAGGCTAGGAAGAGCAAGAGCTTAATGTGGCCACATACTCCAGCAACTGGTTAGGCCCATTGCTGCATCAGAACATGGAAGAGCGTAGCCCATGGCCAGACATTCGGAGCCTGTGAGCTATGCAGATTCCTCTTTTAAAGATAACACTGATGTCATTGTGAGGCTACACTGGTGTGACAGCTTCATTTAATCCGTTATCTCCCCAAATTGTCTCCCATCTCTACATATGCCAAAACATGGATTTGGGGATTAAGTTGCAAATCTGTGAAGTCCAGGGAGAGTTGTTCAAGCTTTATGATACAGCCGTTAGTATGAATCAATTCCATGGTCTGTGCTTTAACATAGAGTGACAGACAATTCAACAAGTTCTTTCACCTCCACAGTGCAAACAAGGTATAGGTTGTAGCGGTGCATTTGTGGTCAAATGCTAACTACCTTGGGGCTTTTGACTTGTCTGACCTCATCATCTCTTGTAAATATACCTGCGTGAATGTTTTATTCTGATCTTCTTTCAACTCTGAAAAATATTAAGACATTCTGTCTTAAAGACCCTTTCCTAGATACTTTCTCAGGATTGCCTTTTCTCTGGCCATTTCTACGGCTGAGGCCTTTATCTTCTTCAATTGTTCCTGAAGTTCTATTATTCCAAAGAGGAAGATCCAGTGAAGCCTACTGTAATAACTGTATTTGATTTAATAATAATTTGTATTTTTTTGTCTTCTTCAGTAGTTTTGACTACTCTGATTTTTAATGGTCAATTTATTGCATTAGAACACACCATATATTTATTTTTGACTGCCATTGTTTATTAAGTGTTATTTCCAGCTGGCATATGCATTTCTCAAGAGCAATGATTGGTGACTGATTGATTGAATAGTAATACACAAACCATTTCCACATCAGCACTTTTGAGAGTTCTTACAAGTAGGGGTTGGAGGCTAGCTCAGGCTGTAAAATGTTTATTGTTGCAAGCATGAGGATCTGAGGCTGATCCCTGCACCAGTATAAAAATGCTAGGCATAGAGGATAGGGAGTAAGAGACAGGAAGAAGACATGGTGAGCTCCAGATTCATGGAGAGATTCTATCTCACAAAACAAGGTGGCAAGCAAATGAGGAAAACATCCAATGTCAACTTCTAGCTTCTACACATAAATACATACATGCACCTGCACACACAGGTGCACATACACAAAGGAAGTTTCAGTAAATAGTATTGAGTGAATGAATAAGTGGTGTTCTGCTCATACATATAACAATATTTTTGTATCATTGGGTTTTGCTCCATTCCACCAAAGTGTTTATAATACTTGGGTATTCTTTATGCCTGACTTCCTGGTTTTAATTTTATATCCATGATCAGGAACCAGATTTCCTTCATTTCTATGTCCTCTTAGTATAAGTATTTTGAAGACCAAGACCTAGAAACAAATTCTTTTTAGAGAGTTATAGTGTTCAGCCTTTAATAAAGCTTTCTCTGATTGGAAAGAGGATGGTGAAATTAAAAAAAAAACAGCAATTGTAATTTATCCTGTCACCCATAAACATCTCTTCATTCTTAAGAGCACTGAGGTTGGAAGTGCTGAGGATAGAATTCAGAGGTCTCTGCTTTGAGCTGACATTTCTGTGGCTTTATATTTGTGGCATTTGTTGTCACTCTTATGTATAAGAGTCAACCTTTATGCTTTATTCCAACTGTGCTTTTAATGTTAATATATTGTGCTTTATGATGCTGCATATTTTCAAATTATTTATCACACCATCAGATAATGTATGCCAGTTTTTGAACTTATCTTACAAGGTCATGTTCAAACAATTGCTTGCTTATATCAGTACAATACTAATGTGCTTAATAGTTAGAAGTGAGCAGCAGAGAGTCACTTGAAACACGTCTACAGTACTTCAAATGCTTTGTCCTCATTAAGACAAAGAACAAAATCCTATTGGTGATAAATGGAACAATCTAAAATTCTACTTCAATGTGTATTTGTCTCTAGGGTCATAACATCAAACACATGTCCTAATGTTGCTGGACTTCATAGAGACATATTTTGATGTCTATTAACATCAATGAGAAGGTTCATCCTCAGTTGGAGAGAAGAGCAAATGAATGACAAGAAAAATGCCCTAGAAATGCCCTAGAAATAAGCTAATTCAAACGTCTAGGTCACTAAGCAGAGATGTTAATAGTAGTTGCATAAAAATCATGACATTTTATTAAGAGTTGTTTCTTTTATAAATGTAAATGACATGAAGTTTTGTCCATTGAACATACCTGAAAGATTAACTCATAAAGCACATGAACTTTTAGTAGAAATTTTTTAACTTTTTGAAATTAGAAATGATCACATACATTTATTTATGAGGAAGTGATTAAATATAACTTCCTCTAGAAAGTTCTCAAAAGGAGATCAAAATCTATTTTCACCATTAACAGCATTGCTGTATTACGTTGAAGTGTCCAGATTCATCTTAAGTACACCTGATATTGAAAGGGTAGAGATCTCCTCTGCTAGTGATCAGAGCATACTTCAAACACAGTGGTCCAGTAACCAATTAATTTTACCTTGTTATTTAACTTATCTACAGCTCAGTCTCCATATCTGCACACTGAGAATAATCATAACATCACCAATTGAATAAGAAATTGTGAGGATTAAGTATAAGCAAAGTGCATAGAAAAATGTTAACATGCATGCTCAAAACATGAAAGTTATTATTGCTATTATATTTTCCCAAATGAACTTAGTAAATGTAGCTCCATAAAGAGAGGGTTGTGTTTCCGCAATCTAATGACTTGCATTTTGCCTTTTTGTTAACAGCAACTCATTCTTCTACTTTACTGATCTTTCTTAAGACTTCATGCTCGCCTTTTAACATCCATTCTAGTTCTGTCAGCTCTGCACTGTTGCACACCTCTTCTGTGTGCAAAATAGAAGAAAAACATAGCACTATTCATATTTTAAAAGTTTAGCTTCATGGATTTAATTGAAACCCAACCAAAAATGAGCTCTCTGTAGACTGAGTTGTTCCATACATTATAAATCTTTAAACTGTTCTTTCATAGAGTCAATATAACATTAATCATGTTACATTTTAAATGATAGAACTTTCTGTACATTTTCTGAATCCTCTGCTTCTTTCCTTAAAACTCTAAGTTTCTGGTTTCTTAGGTCTGTGACTCATTTACCTTTGTTATTATTCATTTAACCTATGGCATAGACCAAACTGTCTTAGCCAAGTTGTTCTCTGTAGAAGATTTCTGAATTGACAGTATGAACAAATTACTCAAGTTACAAGTGCCTATATCATGACTTAAAGAAATAATGCTTCCACTGAGTAACAGGGTCATTGTTTTTGGTGCCCTGTAGAAGTTCTAGAAGCCACCACTGAAATCAGTGAATGCCAATGAGATCTAGGTCATACTTGCATCTTTTTAATTTTTCCAACATCCCATGATTTTCACCTCGCTTCCTGCCTTCTTCCACCTCATATTTCCTGCTGTGATCCTTAATTAAACCATGTTTGTAAAGCATAGTAACTTCTTCCAGATAAAAACGGTACGGTGTTGAACTCTCTGTATGGGAAGTGACATCTCTTCCCTCTTCATAGTTTTTAATGTAAATCCCAAGATACTCAAACTGGAAGCAACAAAGCAATACATAATCTGAGGTGATAGAAAAATATAACACATTTCTACAGTGAGGTCCTAGAAGATTTTGAGAACGTGCTTTCTCTTAAAGCATATATTCCCACAGTTTTTCTTTCTAATGCACAATGGAAAAAAGTTGAAAACTATTTTCAACACTGATGATTACTAACAATATCACTATCTCACTTAACTTATGAGGGACAAATGGAATGGCTTACATTTTAAGTCTTAGTTTATTCAACTGTAAATACTGGATCCAAAGTAACTGATGCCACACTTACCTTTAAGATCTTCCCACAAGGAACTTTTTGCTAAGCAAAATAAAAAAGAAACACATATTTGAATAAAGAGACAGGATGAGGGAATCTTTGCTATCTATGCATCTGACAAAGTATTAATACCAAGAACACATAAAGGATTCAAACAATAACTGAAAAACAAAAACATCCAACCAATAAATGGACTAATAAAATAAGCATCATCTTCAATGATGAAGTAAAAATGACTAATAATTACATTAAAATGTTCAACACCATTACCCATGAGGAAAATTCAAATTAAGATAGCATTGAAATTCCATCTTGCCCTTAGTCAATCAATATGGTTATCTTTAGGAAAGCAACAACAAATGCTGGCAGGGATGCTGTGAAAAAGGACTCCTAGTGGGAATGTGGGCTTTTATAGCCATCATTGAAATCAGCATGAACGTTGCACAAAAAAACCCTAAAAATAGGAGTACCATATGCCCAATAGAGTATGGCCCCAATATACTACAGAGGTAACTTGCCCATCTGTTTTTTATAACACTATTAACAATAGCCTAATTATGGGGTCAATCTAATTGTACACCAGCAGATGAACAGATAATGAAAATGTGGTATATATACACATTGGAGTTTTATTTGCCCATAAAGAGCAAAAACATACCCTTTACAGGAAAATAATTATTTCTTCAGATTATCCATTAAGCAAAATTAATCAGACTCAGAAGACATATGTTAAATGCACTCTTATTTATGAATCCTAGATTTTAAATTATATTTATTCAATCATGTATTTTTCATATATGTGTACATTTTGTCTGTAAGTATGTCTGTGTATCTGCAGAGGCTAAATGATAGTGTTGGGTATCCTGAATCTGGAGTTATGGATGGTTGTGAGATGTCATGTGGGTACAGGAAATTGAACCCTGGGCCACTTAAAAAGAAGCTTATGATCTTAACCCCGACATTGTCTTCCCAGTCCCTGTATCTTAGAGTTTATACAAGCAGAAGCTACAGTGCCTAGGAGAAGGACGGGGAATTATGAGTGGGACAGGCAGGAGTAAAGAAAGGTCAAGTGTCAACATGGTCAAAGTACATGATAGACCTATGTGAAAATGATGTTTATGATACACATACACAGCTGACAGTGTAATATCTTATAGCTATATTTATACACTACATTGAATATGCTGCTACAATTCTAATTGGGAGCTTCTTAAAAATTAGTATGACAGCCGGGTGGTGGTGGTGCATGCCTTTAATACCAGCACTAGAGAGTCAGAGGCAGGTTAATCTTTGTGAGTTCAAGGTCAGCCTGGTCTACAAGAGCTAGTTCCAGGACAGACTCCAAAGCTCCAGAGAAACCCTGTCTCGAAAAACAAAAACAAAAACAGAAAAACTAGCATGACAAACAAGTTAATGATTTAAATGTAAGTGGCTGTAAGGTAGGATTACACAATTTAACTGAGTGTCTTTGATAGTGTCTACTCTGCATGTTTTTCTGTTTTCTCTTCTCATAGGCACCTCCAAGCTGGTTATGGAGTTTAGCCTCCTTGCCACTGTTGTTAATAAGTCACTCTGTGCTCTATATTTTCTCATTCTCTACTTAAGTTGCAAGTTCACTGCAGAAAGGTGCTACACTTTGTGCCTCTTTAAACCCACAGAGAGATAACATATCTAATAATCAGTGGCACTGAGTATGCAGTCCTCATGGGTTTCTTTTTTATTATTAATTTATTATTATTATTATTATTATTATTAAAAATTTTNGTCCTCCCCCCTCCATCGAGGTCTAGGACGGTGTGCATCCAAACACACTAGGCTTCCACACAGCCAGTACATGAAGCAGAATCAAGAAAGTTGGCCCTCTGTTTTCTGTGGAATCTGCAAACAGAGATTAAGCAAATTGTGCATTAAAATATTCTAAAAATATGCCTTGCTGGGCATGTGTAGATATTTTACTACTGTAATTATTACCGAATAATGTGATATAATAACTATTTAATACTATCTTTGCATTAGGTATTATAAGTGATCTCAAAATTATTTAAAGTATAAGAGGGTTGTATAGGTTACCACAAATACTGTACAAGTTTGCAGAAGATACTTGAACATTCATGTGTGTCTGTGGTGTTCCAATGGATCCTGATGTATCATTTTCCAATGGCTATTGAGGAAGCTGATCCTTATACCAGCAGCATGACCATGAAAATTAAATTTGGACAGTTAAAAATACTCATTTAGCATACAAAAATAAGAATTAACAAGGGTCTAAAGTTTGATTTCCACTAGTATGAGGTCTCTACAACCAATTTCCATGTTTAGAAAATTGTGGATTATTATTTAGATATGTCTTAAGATTTAAATCATATAATACAAACACTTAAAGATACATGGTAAATGGTAACTATTATCATCATTATTAGTCTTCGACGAGCACATACAACTGGGTTTTTTGGGGAACTCCATAAATATTTAGATTCTTAGGATCCATCACCAAGAAACTGTCTCTGGTAAGCCTAGGAACTTGCTTTGAGAAATGGTGTCTCGAGAGTGCATTGTTCATAACTCATCCATAATGTTACAAGACTTCCCAAAGACATTCTTCGCTAGAATTTTCAGCAATTGATTCCTTATCCAATATTAAAATATACTGAAGCTGGCTATATTAGAAGTTAGGTGGCTTGTTGAAAAACCTGGAAGCTATTTGTTTGAAAACAAGAATGAAAAACCACCTAGTGTAATTTTTCTGACTAGAGAAAATAATTGCTTTCTCACAGTTTGAAAATTACATAAACGAGTTTTTTAGCCCTCATAGTACAACTGCCATTTCCAATTTCAAAGTAAGTCTAAGGCCTCAGGTTAGCAAAATAATCTTTGAACTTCTACATTTGAGAGAATTATTCTTAGGGCAAGGCTGACTCTGGATTTCATTTTATTCTTTTGCCAATTGGCAATATCACTTACAATTGATATTAAAACTGCTGTCAGTAAAATGTTTGAACCAATGCTTTTCTTATATATTGTTCTTTAGCTCAGCATCCTTGCACTGCTGAATTTTGAAAATAAAGCACAGAAGACTAAGGGCACCAGGTTGGAAACATTGAGAATTGGTAGTGGTTTCTCTTAGTGTTTATTTTCAAACTCTAGAATTACTCTTATTTCTTTAGCTTGTTGTTTCATTTTTGAAGTATACTTAAGAACAAATCTAAGACATTGTTAGAAATGCTAATTGAAGACAAATTTATTTTATTCTTTCATTATACATTGTGGTACTAGTTTGTGTGACATAAGAGATCAAAATAGTGGTATTTTAAGAACATGAATTTGCTTTCTCTTTCCATAACCATCTTGATTGGTTGTATAGCACTAACAAGAGGCCTCACAATCTTAAGAAGTCCTATAAAACGTAGAGTTCCACACTACTTTTGTCTCATTGCTTTGTTACGCTCAAAATATAACCCATAAATTGCTATTTAAGATGGATGCACCTACTCTATGGAATATGACATTTGTTTCACTCAGTTGGTATCAAACACAAATTGTATAACACACAGGCAATACAAAACTACGTAGTACATCGTGTAAGTACTAATTGCAGAGTAGGATTTGCAGGTCATATAATGTTGCTGCTATTGTTAGAAGTGAAACTCCTAGGACTGAAATCATTCCTTTGTCTGAAATATTAACCTCTACTTCCAGTGAAGAAAGGCAGGCTGCAAATTTGAAGGATTATAGAACATGACCCAATTGATTTCATTCCAAAGATACAAGGATAGTTCAACATAAGCAAGTAATTAATTGTTATACCACACAGGTATAAACTTAAGGGCAGAAACTACATGTTCATTTGAATTTATGCAGAAAAGGGCTTATACACAAGTCCAAAATCTCTTCCTGTTATACAGCTTTAGAGAACCTAGGCATAGGATAAATACACAATATAGATATATAGGGAAGGAGGGAGAGAGAGAGAGAGAGAGAGAGAGAGAGAGAGAGAGAGAGAGNTATACATACTCTAAGCCAGCATTATACCAAATGGTGAACACTAAAAGTATTTCCCCTAAAATCAGGAATGATGAAAATTTTTCTACACTCTCTACTCTTGTTAAGTGTACTGTTGGCATTCTTAGCAAGATTAAGGAATATAAAGGGGAGAGATAGGAGAGAAGAAGTTAAATAATCACTGACTGCATATGATATGATGACTTAAAACACCACAAAAGCTCTACAAGAAACTCTCAGACTGAAAGAACACTTTTAGTAAAGCTGCAGGACACAAAAATAAAACTAGCAGCTTTTCTATGGACCAGTAACAAACTTGTCATGAAAGAAATCAGAAATCTACATCGGCCCTGAAAAGAAGTAAAAGAAAGGAAGGAGAAACCCTAGGAATAGACTGACCACATTCAGTCTTCAACATATAGAAGAAAATTATGAAGACTCAAGAAGATAAAAACAAACAAACAAACAAACAAAAACCAACTCCCCCTACTTGGGATTTGTCAGAATTAGTACCGTGAATGCATCCTATAGGCTCAAGAGAATCTCATCAAAATCCCAGTGACTTTCTTCACATAACCAGTGAAACAAATTGTAAAATTTTACAGGATACCTTAGAATTCCAAAACAATTCTAAGCAGAAAGAACAGAGCTTGAGGAATCAAAATACTTTATTCAAGACTATACTCACAAGATCAGATCAATAGACTAATGGAAATGGGTTAGGGCATCCAGGATTTTATCCACAAGGCTATAGCCATAGAATCTTTGTTAATACATGTGTTGGAACAACAACAACAAAAACAATCAAACAGAAACAACAACAATGTAAAACAAACAAATAAAACCCAGACTTATCGACAAGTGGTTCAGGGTGTACTAGATACCCACCAGGAAAAGAATAAAACTGCACCTGTATCTCTTACCTTAAGCAAAAGATGGATCACTTTAAGATGGATCAAAGATTTTAATTTTAGAACTAAAACTAAAAGTTCCAGAAGAAAACATAGGTAAAACTGTTTAAAAGATGGGCAAGGGCAAGGGATTTCTGAAAAGTCCCCACTGGGTCAAGAATGTTTACCAAGCATTGATAAATATTACTTAAAATTAAAAAGTTTCTGCACAGCTAAGAAATCCACCAACAGGATGATGAACAAGCTGCAGAAGGGAAAGGTATTTGCCAACTATTAATAGACAGGTCACTGTTATCTTCAGTCTAAGGAAGTTCTAGGGTTTATGATGCCCTCTTTTCACCTCTATAGGTACCCATAAACATGTGCCCACATACATACAGACAGACACATACATATGTATGTAAATTAAAATCCATAAACACATATATAGACAACTGTGTGGTTGATGAAATTTATATGCCATAAATGCAGAAGAAATAATTATTTTGATAGAGGAAGAGAACCAGTAAGTGGGGGAGTAGGGAAGAAGTGAAGTTTTGTAGAGGTATGAAAAGAGCAAAGTTGAATGATTTATGCATCTGAAACTGTCACAATCAAAGCCATTTTTTTGTACATTTAGCAGAATGTCAATTTGTAAAAATAAATGTTCGCTCCTATGAGGACAGATTCCATCAAGGCTCAGAGGAAAGGTAGATAAGCCACCTGTGAAATGAAGCAATATGAATTTTGGGGTTCACCATATTTCAGAATGCAGAATCTCATACATTTACTGAAACAATGAAAGGTGAATCCCAATAGAATCACCAATGACTAATTTCTTACCAATAGTGCATTTTTAAAAATAAGAGAGAGGGTTACACCACTTTTTTTATTTTGTATTACTGAACGTAATTTTCTCAAATATAACAGAAATGAACTGTCCCTGTATAAAAATCAATGTGTTTCCCCTCTAGGTTTCCAAATTGCAGTGCTGTTTTGGAAGCATCATTTTGCTTCTGTGGTAGCAATTTCTCTAAATCTTTGTCCTGTGGCCTCAACGAATGCATTTGGCAGGGAGAATTGGAGGACAGGAAAAGAGAAAGTGTCTGTGAACACAAGTACCTTGGGAAATCAGCAGAGATTGGAAACAAATACATAAGAGGCACCCTGTGCAGAGTATACGCTTTTAATGGGACTTCATTAAAAGTACATATGTCTTAAAGTTTGCCTCAGAGCGGAGGTGGGTTTCTACAGAGGGAGTTGAGCACTTAGAAGTTTTCTTTCACTTCTGCTTTCATCCTGCTCACGATGAGTAGAGCTAGAACAAAGAACAGCTGCTGGTTCATATTCACTTTGTAGCAAGACTCACAGCAGTTCCCACTGGGTCCCTGGGAACTTTAGAATCAAGGCCAAAGGGCAAACCCCTTTATGAAATGGGAAACCAAGCCTCTAGAAGAGTGAAAGTGCAACAGAGACTGTCTTCAAGGGCAATAGTTCTGCCTCCTGGAGTCTCCTGGAAAATGCCCTTTTCTAATGCATTGGCTCATGGGGAGGTGCTGAATCCAATCAATGTCAGAGACAGAGCTGGCCTTCTATAAGTATCAAATCAATGAAAGAGTGTATCAGTATAATCAAAGACCCAGAAACCAGGGGGTATTCCCAGAGTTCCTGAGATGAGAACAACAGAAAACAGCAGAATTACTTAGTGCAAACAACAGGAAAGAATAGAGCCATGACAAAGCTCAGATTAAAAGTACATAGACCTGACACAAAAATCTCAGCAGGAGATTGCACTGATTGGGAGTGCATGCCCCAGTCAACAGATATCTGGCATTGCATTCCAGCTGTGCAGTCCTCCCAGCAGTCAACAGAAGTCCGGGATTGCATTCCAGCTGTGCAGTCCTCCCAGCAGTCAACAGAAGTCCGGGATTGCATTCTAGTGCAATCCTCCCAGCAGTCAACAGAAGTCCGGGATTGCATTCTAGTTGCGCAATCCTCCCAGCAGTCAACAGAAGTCCGGGATTGCATTCTAGTTGTGCAATCCTCCCAGCAGTCAACAGAAGTCTGGGATTGCATTCTAGTACAATCTTCTAGCTGTAAGACTCTAAGGAATTTCATGTTCTCAAGTAGCAATAGTCTCATTCAAAAAGAGATAATATTTTAATGCAGTTATATCTTTGTGTATGTGTGATGTGGCATATGTGTGTGTGCATATGTGTGCACGGGATTATGCACATGTGTGTGTGCCCATGGAGGTCAGAAATCAGTATCAGTTGTCTTCCTCTATCTCCCTTCAGCTCTTTTTATGAGACAGAATGTCTCTCTGGTACTGAAGCCCAGCAGTTTTACAAGAATAGCTGACAAAGAAGTTCAAGCAATCTTCCTGTCTCTCTTTCCATCACAGAGGGATTAAAAGCGTGCACTATCACTGAGAGGTGCCCCACAGTTTGTGGAGGTGCCAGCACTCAGGTCCTCATGCTTGTGTTATGCCGTAGTTCATTCATCACCTTTTAATCTATCCAGGCATCATTCCTCTTCTAGAATTGAGTAAATAGTTACACAACAGAAAGTCTTGCTAAAAGTGCTTCAAGGATGTGACATTATAAAAACCCTCAAAAAGTACATATATAAAAGACATTTCATGATGAGGAAATAATCAGTGCCTATTACTAGAGGGAAGAAGAGATTGGAAACAGAAAGAAGGTCAGTACGTACTTGTGGATAATGAGACGAGTGATGTATGAGGTGAACTAGAGAGCTGGCCAAGGCTGCATCCTGGCATTGCTCACAGATCCATTCATGAAGACTAAATGCATTTTGAGTGGAATGGGAAATATATAACAGGCATTACTGCAGGTCACCATTGCTGAATGTGAAATGGATTGTTTTTGGATATGGACTAGAGCTGGGAGGCAAATTAAAAAGCTATTGTAGATGTCTAGGGGAGAGATGATAATAGTGGTTTGAAAGAGGAAAATGATGAAGAGAGAAAAGCATAGATTTGGGATGTATTCTGAAGGTAGCATCAACAGAATTTGCTAATAAATTGAATTTAAGGAGTAATGCAAGGGGAAACTGGCTGAAAAACTGTAATGTTATGCTTTCTATTTGATTTTTTAGTTCTTTTATTTTTGAGATTATTATATAATTACATCATTTCTTTTTTCTCCCTCTAAACCTCCCATATATCTCTTAATTGTGCTCTTTCAAATTAATGACCTATTTTCTTAACTATTGCATATTTTTAAAAGGTGGATCAGAAGTGAAAAAGAAAGAGAACAAATTAAGAATGTTTTATGATTTAGGTTTAAAATGTGCATTAGCTCTTTGAGATTAAAGCTTACTATAGGAAGAAGACACCAGCAAACCAAGACCTGTGAAAAATTGAGAAGATCTAGTGAATGAGAGATTCAGAAAGCAAAAGGTAAATTCCGCAGAAACTGAGAAGACTTTTCTTACAGTTTCATTTAATGATTCTTTCTTGCTTGAAAACTAAATGATAAAGGAAGAAAGCTGCCAAGCTCAGGCCAGTGAGTTGATTCTCCAGATATGATGATCCTCTGACCTCTATACACATGCCATGGGTTTCTCATGTCCTACTACAATCAATAAAATTAAGTTTAAAGACGATTCCAAGCTTATTGAACTGGCCAAGAACAATCTCTGTAGAGTGGTGAAGGCAAACACCAGGGTCAGGAAGGGGCTGTGGGATAAGGAAATGTATTCTGTAAACCCAGGCAATGTCTGAAGATGTTTAAAGGATGGTCCATTAAATAGAATGGGTACACTGTGACGCCCATTTGTGTTGGTTCTTTTGATGACAGAAAATGCTTCTCTGGACCTGCAGGCTGATATAGGCTCCTGTCTGCACAAAAGAAGAAGAGATGAACGGTGTGAAATGGAGGAGGGCATTGCAGAAGCAATATGCCTGGGAATATTAATGCCGTGGTTATGTTTTCATAGTCAAAGCTCTAAAAAAAAAAAATCAAGTGAGAATGAGGTGGAGCTGCCAGGCTGTCTCCATGCATGTGTTGAGGAACTTGTGAGACAGAGAGGAAGAAATTCAGTGGTAATTTTTCTGAGTAGCAACCAACTGAAGAAGTACATCTATCTAGTGCATTGGAATTTTAAATTATTAATTTACATTGACACTGATGTATGTGATATGCAGTCCCCCAAGGAATGTCTATTAACTTACTCTATGCTGGCAAAGGGGAAGGCAGATAATGCTGTTTTTAGATGTCTAGGGTCACACAAACAGTGGTGTTTAGGGGAGGATTATTGCAAGTTACAGCCAAGAGATTAATTCCAGTTATACAATATTGGGCATTGAGTGGCCTGAGGACCTACTAGTAAACATTGGTTAAGAGAGTGTGGTGCACTGAGAAAGCTGAAGAATGATATTGGCATGATAGCCTAGAATGAAGCAGGTGGAGGGGTGATGGTTAAAGTTCCAGAAGCAGAGAAGAGGTGGAGGGGTGATGGTTAAAGTTCCAGAAGCAGAGAAGAGGTGGAGGGGTGATGGTTAAAGTTCCAAAAGCAGAGAAGCTACTGGGGTTACACTGTCAGGGTTCATTCAAGGAAGTGGCACCAGAGACTTGTCCTAGTTATCCGTTCCCTCTTTCCTTCCATCTCCCCATTTGCTGTAGGAGGGTCTTCTTTCTAGGTGTTGTTTTCATTGGTTGAATAAAGAAGCTGCCTTGGCCTTTTAATAGGGCGGTCCTTAGGTGGTCAGAGCAGACAGAACAGGATGCTAGAAAGAAGGCAGGGAGAGAGAGACACTAAGGAGCCAGCCCCCAGGTCAGACATGCTGAATCTCTCCCAGTAAGCCACAGTCATGTGGTGATACACAGATTTAATAGAAATGGATTAAGATGTGGGAGTTAGCCAATAAGAGGCTAGAGCTAATGGGCCAGGCAATAATTTGATTAATACAGATTTCCGTGTGATTATTTCATGCATAAGCTAGCCGGGCGGCTGGGAGCCGAGCAGGAAACAGCCTGCTCCTTTTACTACACCCATCTTCCTCCTCTCCCTCCATTTCTACAACTTCCTTCTCGTCTCCTTCATCCTCTATCCAAAATTTTTATGCTAGTAAAGAAACAAGAAACATCAGTAGTTCTTTTACAAAATCTCTATCATGATTGTTTACATGACATAGCACATATAATGTAGCAAACCAACACATCTGGTAGCGTTTGGTACCAGTGTTTGGTAATGGTGGTTAGAGCCACTATCTCTTGATGATTTCACACTAATAAAATGTTAGTCCTGGGAACACATGAATTCATTTCAATTTTTCTGTTTATTTCTTTGACCTATAATCATAGATAATTAGCTCTGCACATGCCCTTGAAAGTCATCCCATCTAAAGGTCTCCAAACATGAGCCAAAGCTTATTCAGGTGCATAAACTACATTTGAGAAGC
This sequence comes from Bramus lutescens, assembly GCA_001685075.1. Taxonomy (NCBI): domain Eukaryota; kingdom Metazoa; phylum Chordata; class Mammalia; order Rodentia; family Cricetidae; genus Bramus; species Bramus lutescens. The sequence goes on along the minus strand of LOEQ01006598.1, from coordinate 3,235 downwards.
TCATTAAGTATGTAATGTCCAGAGCATCACTCCTGATAAGTTCCATTCTTAATGATTTGAAAACTGGGAGGGACCCTTGCAGGCTCCTTTAAAAATGTCTAAGGTGTGGACAAACTTGGGAGCGACTGCCCAGCACCTTTGTGTTACAGGTGAGAATCTGAAGGTTGAGATCACATAGCACATTTGCACACACATCGTACTTTTGAGCTAAAGCACAAGATCCTGTCTCATCCAGGACACTGCTGTTTCACTAAAGGAGGCAAAGTGTTGGTCAGTGGTTCTGCCTAATGCTGAAACCTTTGGGGGCTCTGTTGAACCCAACCATAGAATTATTTTTATTGCTACTTCATTACTATTATTTTGCCAGTGTTATAAATAATAATGTAAATAACTGGATTGTAGGATATCTGATATGTGACTCCAAAGGGCTGGGGACCCACATGTTGAATTGCTGATGTATCCTTTTCTGCTTTTCCTTGCTTGTATTCTCCCAAGGTAGGGAGAAAACATTGAGTGTGCATTGTCTATCAGTTGTACTCTTTGCTAAGAAGATGGCACACAAAGTCAGAGCTACGAATCACAGTGATGTAACTAGTAGCATTATAATCATCATTCTAGACCCAGGACTTTGTTAGCAAAAAAGGACATGAAGTGGTAGGTATAATTCAAGGAAAATGATTTTTGAATGAGAAAGAGTTCAGGGCTTGGGCTCATTACAATATATCAGATTGACAAGGTCAATACCTGAAAAATAAATGACAGCAATAGCCAATCATGCTGGCCTTTGCTATCCGAATGACGATTTCAAAACTTGTCTGCATATCAGATTCACCCCCTTGAGATTCTGACATAATTGATAGGACTGCCTATACAGTCTTGAATTCATGGAATGTTTATATATGTTATGGATCTGATATATATATATATATCATATATATATATATAATGATTTCTTTGAAAAATTTCCCTGGTAGAAGCTACTGAAACAGACAACTTTGAGAAAACTGAGTTATGAGGAAGATTTCAAGTTCACAAAATGTAGACTATGTCATCAATGGGACAGAACCAAGATGAGCTCTAGGGTCTGGGGAGGTAGTTCAGTCAGGAAAGTGCTTGTTTTGTTAGCATGAGTACCTGAGTTCAGTCTCCAGAACCCATATTCCAAAGAAAGAATGTGAAAAAGTGGGAAAATGAGAAGGGAGGGAAGAAAGGAAGAAATGTAGAAAATAAAAAGGAAGAAAGGGAAAAGAAGAAAGGAAGGAGAGAGGGGAGGAAGAAAGACAGGCATGCTAGTGGCTGTCTATTGTGATTCTAGCTCTGGGGAGATAGCAGGTATATGTCTGGACTCAGTAGCTAGCCAGTCAAGCCCAATCAAAAGACAAGCTCCAGATCAGAGGCTGACTGTATCTCAAAAAAACAAGTGTGCAGCTTTTGAGGAACAGCAGTGGAAGCTGTCCTCTGACTTCCACACACATGAGTGTGTGCCTGAAAACTCATGACAAACACACACAAGCGTGACCTATATATGGACTCCAGGTGGTTACTGACTTTAAAGGGGACACTAGCTAGTTCACTTACTGCATTCACCACATTGTGTGCCCAAACGAATCAATGTGGAAGTATTTACCATGTTATAGGGCTAACATCGGGAACTGGACACTATCTAGAGGATGCTGTTGATTTCCTTAGCAAGGTGCAATTTATAGAAAGATGCACATTTTTGTGGTGCTTATGAAGGGTAGGCCAGGGAATTAACACACAGAGACATGCATTCTCCTTCCATTCTTACTTAATATACAACAGTTGTGAGGTACTACTGCCTAGCTAATGTGCAGGATGCTGACAGCTCAGTTTGTTATGCCAGCTCTCTGTATGTATTACTTTCTTGCTCTACTAGACAAAGAAAATTATTGTAACTGGGAGAAATAGGTACAGAGAAGAATTATGACCCTGTACACACTCTTATTTTTTTAATTTACAAGGAGCAAACTTTTTGCAGAAACAATACTGTCTAGGGTACCTCTAGGACAGGATGAAATTGAGATAGAACACTTTGGCCTTCTCCTGAGACAAATGATGGACTCCTCCAAATGCTGCGCATGACCCCAGAGGTTTTATTTCAGTATAAATAAGGAAGGAACCTACAGAAATAGTGGCTGAGGTAAATCTTCCCTAAGCACAAAGGCTGGGAAATGTGAAACCTTAAGTGGCTGTAACTTTTGCGTGCACGTAATTATCAGCAACAATAGCAATGCCTGGAGCCTGAGAATCAGGGAGACTTATTCTGGGTTGTGCCGCCGTCGGTCCTCTCATCCTCCCAAGCTTCATCATCCTGCCTCCTCACTCTATTGATCCCTCCACAGCACTATTGTCATCTGGCTTTCACAGCCCACGGCAAACGCAGTTTCTGAAAAACTGTTAAATGGCACTCATGTTCATTTCCCTTTACTAGATCTCACTTTTCGTGTCTTGCTGTACATTGAACACATTTCCAAGGCAGAGATTATCCCACTCGGAGCATACATTCCTGGAATCCCTAGCAAGTTCAACAGACATTACAATAAGAACAGACATCAGAACAAGGAAGACTTGTCACAGCGGTTGCCTAAAAATAGAACATGGAAGAAATATACTGGATTAATAAAAGGAGTAGGGTGTGGAGGCTTCCATCATTTTAAATTTTTATTAAAATATTATATCACTTCCCCTGCCTTCTGCCAACTCTCCTCATGAACATTCCCTTCGATCCTTCCCATGTCCCCTCACCCCTAATACGTTTATGATCTCTTTCCTTAATTATTGTTGCATATTCATGCATAATATACAATACAACCTACTGAATTCATTTTTTTCTTGTGTATATAAAGTTTCAACATTGACCTCACTTTCTATTGGATAAACACTAAGAGGGGTCATCTCTGGGAAATAATAATTCTGCCACTGTCGGGTATCATTGTTTGCATTGGTATTTGTGGAAAGGGGTGAGTCTCATAATACTTCTCTTCCCATTAGAATGTCTATTTGATACTGACATTATTAAAGTCTATGTAGACAACCATAATGTTGAGGTATCATGACTGTAGCTTCGCTGTCATTACTAGGAGCCACAGTCTCCCAATAGACAGGCTTGTCACTGACAATAGATATTCTAGGAAGCTTAGGTGTGTTGCTGTAGACCCTAACCCTAACCCTAACCCTAACCCTAACCCTAACCCTAACCCTAACCCTAACCCTA
>LOEQ01006597.1:152154-168049 GCA_001685075.1 Bramus lutescens | reverse complement strand
TGCTTAACCACAGACATCCTGTTTTGTAACCACAGACATCCTGTTTTGTAACCACAGACATCCTGTTTTGTAACCACAGACATCCTGTTTTATAACCACAGACATCCTGTTTTTCAACTTTTGTCCTATATTTGAACCCTGTAGATTCTAGCCCTGTAAAATGGCGTTACTAATGCTAAGCTTCTATCAACTGGGGTCAGCTGGAGTCTTTCAAGTGGACCAAGAGATGAATGACCAGTCTCTAGGCTCTTTATGCCAGGGTGAAACCCTAAGTTTTTCCACCACCCACTTCAGACACAAGGTTAAACCAATTCTAGGCAGACTGCTACAGCACTCCTCCATCAGACCCTGTAATATGCAATTCCCATCCTGCCCCTAAGCCCACCCACCTCCCGAGATCTCAGAGGCTCCTGAGACACAGGCAACAACTGCACAAACACACCCAGATTTACTGCCTCAAACAAAGACAGTGACTGCACCAATTGGTCAAGCGAGAATCCAGGAGACCCAGGCACAGACAGCAATGATCGAATGAACAGGCAAAGGCACTGCCTTTACCAAGCAGAGTATAAGATAGGTAGATGCCAATGCAAGAATACATTCAACAACCTAAAAAGCAAGACGGCAGCGGCAGAACCCCACAGGCCTGCAAAAGAAAGACTTGAACATCCCAACCAAATAAAAAAAAAAAAGAAAAGAAGAAAACAACCTTAAAAATAAATTTATGAGGATGATAGAGACCCTTAAAGAGTAAATAGAAAATTCCCTTAAAGAAATGAAGGAAAATAAAAAAAAATGAAATAAATCAATGAATCTCTTAAAGAAAGCCAAGGAAAAGCATTCCAACAGGTAAAGGAAACAGTTCAAGACTTGAAAATTGAAACAGAGGCAATAAAGTAAGCACAAACTGAGGGAATCCTGAAAATGGAAAATCTGGCAAACAGCAGGAAATACAGATGCAAACATCACCAATATAAGATGAGAAATGGAAAAGATGATCTCAGTCATTGAAGATACAATAGAGAAAATAGATTCATCAATCAAAAAAAAGTAAAGCCAACAAAATCATAACTCAAAAAGTACAGGAAATCTGGGACACCTTGAAAAGATGAAACCTAAGTATCATAGGGATAGAAGGTGATGAATATCAGCTTAAAGGCACAGAAAATATATTCAACAAAATCATAGAAAAAATGTTTGCTATCCTAAAGATAAAAGTAACTATATGGATACAAGAAGCTTAACGAACACCAAATAGACTAGACCAAAAAATAAAAAAAAGATATCCTGCCAAATAATCAAAACACCAAACATACAGCATAAGGAGAGAATATTAAGAGCTGCTAAGGAAAACGGCCAAGTTACTTATAAAGCCAGACTCATTGGAATGGCACTCAATTTCTCAATTGAGACTCTGAAAACTAGAAAGTACTGGCCAGACATTATGCAGACACTAAGAGAGCAAGAAAATCAAATTAGACTACTATAACCAGCAAAAGTTTCAATCACCAAAGAAAGAATACAAGATATTCCATGACAAAATCAGATTTAACTAATACCTATCCACAAATCAAGACCTACAGAAGGCATTAGAAAAATTCTCCAACCCAAGGAAGTACGCTGTACTCACAAAATCACATATCAAATCCCACTCTATTAGTTGGAGTTTTCAGTACCTTACTCTCACCAGGGAAAGAATGCCAGACAGAAATTTAAAAGAAAAACAAGGGATCTAGCAGATGTTATGATTCAAATGGGCTTAATAGACATCTATAAATCTTTCCACGCAAACACGAAACAACATACCTTCTTCTCAGTACCTCATGGAACCTTCTGCAAAACTGATCACATAGTTGATGTCAAAACAAATCTTAACAGATGTAAAAATATTGAAATAACCCCCTGTATCTTATTGGGCCACCATAGCTTAAAGTTAGTATTTAGAAAATGTGATACATTTACACAATGGAGGACTACTCAGTGGTTAAAACAAGACATCTTGAAATGTGCAGGCAAATACGTAGAACTGTAAAAACCATCCTGAATGAGGGAACCCAGACACATAAAGGCAATCATGGTATGTACTCACTCATAAGTGGGTATTAGACATAAAAAAGAATAAACAGCCTACAGTACACAACCCCAGAGAAGATAGGAAATAACAAGAACCCTAAGAGGGATATACATGAATGGTCCCATGAAGTAGACAAGATATCCTTAGTAAACTGCCAACATGGGAGGACAGGAGATATTAGGGGGTAGGGAGGGGACAAGGGGTGCAAGGAGGAGAACATGAGGAATAAGGAAGTTCTAGCTGAGTGAAGGACAGAGAGGGAGAGCAGGAGAGCAAGGAATGAGATACCTTGAAAGATGGAGTCATTATGGGATTAGCAAGAAACCAGAAAGTAGGGAAATTCCCAGGACTCCACAAGGATGACCACAGTTAACAATCTAAGCAATAGTGGAGAAGGTACTTTCACAGTTCTTCCCCTGAAATAAGATTGATGACTACCCTAATTGTCATCATAGAATCTTCACCCAGTAACTGATGAAAGCAGATGAAAAGATCCTCAGCTAAGCTCTGGGCCTCACTCCTGGAATATATTCATAGAGACAGAGGAACAATATTATGAGAAAACAGGCCAAGACCAAGATGGGGGTAAACACAGAAATAGCTGAACCAAAGAAGTGGGAGCTCACTGACTCTGGATTGAACTTTAGGGAATCTTCATAGGACTGAACTAGTCCATCTGAATGTGGGTGACAGTTGTATGACTTGGGAAGTTTGTGGAGTGCTAGCAGGGAAACCACAATTAACCCCTAGTGCAGGAACTGGCCCTTTGGACATCATTGTGTATGAAGGGAAACCTTGCTCAGGCTAGATACATAGGATAGGGCCTTGGTACAGCCTCAAGTGATGTGACAGACTTTGTTGACTACTCATGGGAAACCAAACCTTCTCTTAGGAGTGAATGAGGAGAATCCAGAGGAATAGGAGTGAAAGAGAGTTTTTTTTTTAAATAATTCAACAACAATGCAAATTCCAGGACGTTTAAGAACTCATGGAAACTGAATAATACTCAACTGCATCATTGCTGGGCCACGTTGGAAAAAAGAAATTAAAGACTTCCTAGAATACAGTGACAATAGGATACTCAGACTTATTAAAAAACTCTTTGAAAGCAGTACTAGAAAGAAAAGTTTATAACAACAAATGCCTATGTAAAGAAGTTGGGTCCAGGCAGGGAACTCTGGGGGAGTAGGCAGAACCAGAGATCTCTGCATCTCTGCGTATTGGTGGCATTAACTCAGAACCACCCACCAAGGGAGTATGCCTGAGCCAGGACCTCTTCCAGAGCAGGCCCAAGGCAGCAATCCCCAGAAACAGCCCCATGCAAGCAATCTCTGTGGGAGCAGAGCAAACCACGGGAGTACCGAGCGACCTCCAGAAAAATTGGAGTGCCCAGTGGGCTGACTGGTACCATGGCCCTGGCTGCAGCACAAGGAACAATTATCTGAGCCTTGGATCCACTGTAACCTAGAAAGAAGATTGATCACCAGAATCACAGAGATCCCCTACTACACCAGAGAAAAAGATGGGTAGATAAGGTAAGAACACATGCAATGCCAAAAAGAACAACACAATTCCACTAAAAACTTGTGACCCTACAACAGCAAGACTTGAACAACCAAATATAGTTTAAGCAGAAGAAAACGACATAAAATATAGCTTTAGGAGAATATTTGAGGCCGTTAACGAGAAAATAAAATATTTTCCTCAAAGAAATGGAGGAAAAGACAAACAAAAAATTGGATGATATCAACAAATGCTTAAAGAAAAACCATGAAAAAAATCAAACATATGAAAGAATCTATTCAAGATTTGAAAACTGAAATAGAGAAAATAACGAAAACTCAAGCTGAGGAATTGTAGAAACAGAAATCATGAAAAACTTATCAGGAATCAAAAAAGCAAGCATAAACAACAGAATACAAAAGATGAAAGAGAGACTCTCAAGTTCTGAAAATAAAATAAAAAAATCAGTCAAAGAAAACATTAAATCTAACAAAAACTTTACACAGAAAATCCAGGAAATATGGGACTCCATGAAAAGACCAACCTAAGAATAATAGGTATAGAAGAAGGAGAAGTTCAGTTCAAAAGCACAGAACTATATTTAACAAAGTCATAAAAGAAAACCTTCCCAACCTAAAGAAAGATATGCCTATGAAGGTACAAGAAGCTTACAGAACACCAAATAGAATGGATCAAAAAAATCCTCTCACCACATAGCAATAAAAACACTAAACATACAGAATAAAGGAATGAAATAAAGAGCTGCAAATAAAAAGACCAAGTAACTTATAAAGGCAGACCTATAAGAATTATACCTGACTTCTAAATGGAGACAATGAAAATCAGAAGGTCCTGGTCAAGTGTTATACACACATTAAGAGAGCACTGATGCCAGCCCATACTACTATACCTAGCAAAATTTTCAATCACCATAGAAGGATAAAACAATATAGTCCATGACAAAAACAGATTTTACAAATACCTAGCTACAAACCCAGCCCTACACAAAGTACTAGAAGGAAAACTCCAACCCAAGGAAGTTGGCTACATAAATAAAAACATAGACAATTGATTATCTCATAGCAGCAAATCACAAAGAAAGGAAAAACACACCAATTACATTACCAACACTGAAAAATAAATTTACAAGAGGTAACAATCACTGGTTATTAATATACCTAAAAATAAATTAACTCATCTCACCTATAAAAAGACACAGGCTAACAGACTGGATACAAAAAAATGAATCCATCCTTCTGCTACATGCAAGAAACACACTTCAACCTCAAAGACAGACATAATCTCAGAGTAAAGGGTTGGAAAAATATTTTCCAATCAAATGGACTTAAGAAACAATCTGGTGTAGCTATTCTAATATCTAACATAATAGACTTCAGTATAAAAGTAATCAAAAGAGACATATTAGAGGAAAATCCATCAAGAAGAAATCTCAATACGAAACACCTATGCCTTTGATGAATATAAGGACACCCTCATTTACAAAAGAAACATTTCTAAAGCTTAAATCATACATTAAGCCCCACACAATACTAGTGGGATACTTCAACACTCCACTAACACCAATGGACAGGTCTGTCAGACAAAAAAAAATAGCTGAGAAATAAGGGAACTAACAGATGTAATGACACAGATGGACTTAACAGACATCTCTAGAACATTCCATCCAAACATAAAAGAATATAACTTTTTTTCAGCACCTCATGGAATCTTCTTAAAAACTGACCACATACTAGGTAACAACAAAACCTTAACAGATACAAAAAATTGGAATAACTCCATGTATCTTATCAGATCACCATGGGTTAAATTAGAATTCAACAGCAACACTAATACCAGAAAGCCCACAAACACATGAAAATTAAACATTGTTCTCATGAAGCATCAATGGATTAAGGAACAAATAAAGGGAGAAATTAAAAACTTTCTAAAATTCAATGAAAATGATCACACAATATACCCAAATTTATGGGACACAATGAAAGTGGTATTAAGAGGAAAGTTCACCACTAAATGCCTGAATAAAGAAGCTGGAAAGATTCCAAACTAGTGAATTAACAGAACATTTGAAAACATTAGAAAAAAAAAACAGACTCACCCAGAATAACTAGATGGCAGGAAAAGATTAAATTGAGAGCTGAAATCGACAAAATAGAAACAAAGAAAACAATACAAAGAATCATTGAAACAATGAGTTGGTTCTTTGAGAAAATCAAAAAAAAATAGGCAAACCTTTATCCAAAATAACCAAAAGTCAGAGAGAAAATATCCAAAGCAACAAAATAAGAAGTAAAAAGCAGGACATAGCAACAGACACTGAAAAAATCCTGAGAATCATTAGGTCATATTTTTAAAACCTGTAGTCCACAAAACTGAGAAACTTAAAGAAAATGGACAACTTTATGGATAATTATCACTAACCAAAATTTAATCAAGAACAGATAAGCAAATTAAATAGAATTATAACTGCTAGAGAAAAATAAGCTGTCATTAAAAGTCTCTCAAAAAAACAAACAAACAAACAAACAAAAACCCTCCAGGACCAGTTGGTTTCAGTTCAGAATTCTACAAGATTTTCAAAAAAGAACTATTACAATACTCCTCAACTGTTCCTTATAATAGAAACAGGAGTAATGGTGCTAAACTCTTTTTATGAGGTTTCAATTACCCTGATACCCAAACAACATAAAGACATTACTTAGAAAGAAAATTACAGACCAGTATCACTCATGAACATCGATGTTGCGGGAGCTCCTTCCGCTCCTTCAGCCAATAGCCGCTGAGATACCANAATAAATACCCCTTTAATTCCCAACTGGTGTGGGATTGTTTATGACTTACGCCTTCACATCGATGCAAAAATGTGCAAGAAAATACTGGTAAACCCAATCCAAAAACACATCAGAAACATCATCAACCATGATCAAGTCAATTTCATCCCTGACATGCAGGGAGGGTTCTTCATACAGAAATCTGTCAACATATTCCACTGTAATGTACTACATCTCTTCTTTGTTCTCTATGTGCTCTATGGTATGGTTCGGGGTATGGGACAGGACACAAGTCTCATGAAAGGGGCTGGAGATTGAAACACTCAAAGACACACAGAGATACAGACAGAGACATGGGTCATCTTTGAATTCGCCATGAATACCCCCTTTATTGTATACTTGGACAGCATATATAGTGCCTGGTCATGCCCCAGATCTCAATATCTTTCAACGGCATGCCCAACAAAAATCATTCCCCTGCCATCAGGCTCTCATGCTCAGAGAAGCTACAAACTGCTCAAATCAGAGGAAAACAATTTTACAGAAAATTCAGGGTCTGGTGGTCAGCAGTCCCAACAATCCACCATATAAACAAACTGAAAAACAACAACAACAAAAAAAACACATGATCATCTCATTAGATATTGAAAAAGCTTTTGACAAAACATAACATATCTTCATGATGAAAGTCTTTGAGAGAGCAGAGATAAAAGGAGCATACCTAAAAATAATAAAGGTAATATACAGCAAGCCAACAGCCAACATAAAACTAAATGGAGAGAAAATCACAATGATCCCACTGAAATCACAAACAAGACAAGGCTGTCCACTCTCTCCATATCTATTTATTATAGTTCTTGAGGTCCTTGCTAGAGCAATAAGACAATAAAAAGGAGATCAAGGGAATAAAAATCAGAAAAGAAAATGTCAAATTCTCACTATTTTCTGATGATATAATAGTTTACATAAGTGACCCAAAAAAATCTACAAAGGAACTTCTACAATTAATAATAACATTAACTAATGTAGCAGAATACAAGATTTACTCAAAAAAATTGTAACCGTCCTGTACACTTATAATAAATGGCAGAAATTATTTAAGAAATCAGAGAAACATCACACTTCACAACAGCCACAAGCAGCATAAAATAACTTGGAGGAACTCTAATGAAACACATGGAAGACCTGTATGATGAGAACTTGAAAATCTTTGGCGAAAGAAATTGAAGCGGACACAAGAAAGTGGAGGGATCTCCCATGCTCTTGTGTAGGTAGACTTAATTAATTAAAAGTGGCAATCTTACCAAAAGCAATCTACAGATTCAATGCAATGCCGATCAAAATCCCAGCAAAATTCTTCACAGACCTCAAAAGAACATTACTCAACTTCATATGTAAAAGAAAAAAAAAGCCAGAGTCAAAACAATCTTGTACAACAAAGGAACTTCTAGAGGCATCACAATCCCTGACTTTTAACTGTACTACAGAGCCTGGTATTGGCATAAAAACAGACAGGAGGATCAATTGAACAGAATCAAAGACCCAGGTATTAATTCACTCCTACGATCACCAGATTTTTGACAAAGAAGCAAATATATATATAAAGTGGAAAATGGAAAACATATTCAACAAATTGTGCTGGCATAAATGTATATCAACATGTATAAGAATGAAAACTGATCCATGTCTATCACTGTGCACAAAACTCAAGTCCAAATGGATCAAAGACCTTAATATAAAGCCAGCCACAGTAAGCCTCATAGAAAAGAATGTGAGAAGTACACTTGAATGCAATGGCACAGGAGATCACTTCCTAAATATAACCCCAGTAGCACAGACACTGAGAGAAACAAAAAATAAATGATACCTCCTGAAGCCGAAAAGCTTTTGTAAAGCAAAGAACTGGTCAACAAGACAAAACGACAGCCTACAGAATGGGAAAATATCTTCACCAACCCCATATCAGACAAAGGACTGATCTACAAAACATATAAAGAACTCAAGAAATAGGTTCAATAAAACATATAGTATATATAAGCAGAGAACTCTCAACAGAGGAATGTAAAATGGGTGAAAGACATTTAAAGAAATACTAAACATCCTTAGCCATCAAGAGAAATACAAATCAAAACGACTCTGAGATTCTATTTTACACCTGTAAGAATTGCCAAGATCAAAAACATTAATGACAATTTATGCTGGAGAGGATGTGAGGTAAAGGGAACACTCCTGCATTCCTGGTGGCAGTGCAAGCTGGCACAGCCCCTTTGATTATCAGTATGGTGATTTCTCAAAATAATTATAAAATAACCTTCCTCAAGATCCAGCAATACCAGTTTTGGGTATATACCAAAGTATGTGCAATCATACCACAAGGACATATTCCCAACTATATTCATAGCAGCTTTGCTTGTCATATGCAGAATGTGGCTCCTTGGCTGAAAAATGGATAAGGAAAATGTGGAAAAATAATTAATGGCAGCTTGAAATTTACAGGCAAATTAATGGGTCTAGAAAACATCATATTGAGTGAGAAAACCCAGACCCAGAAAAATGAATATCATAGGTAGTCACTCATAAGTGGATTTCAGAATAAAGCAAAGAAACCAGCCTACAAATCACAATCCCAGAGAACCTAGACAACAAAGAGGACCCTAAGCAAGACATACATAGATCTAATCTCCATGGGAAGTAGAAACACAAGATCTCCTGAGTAAATTTGGAGTGTGCAGAACATGGGAGAAATTTTAAGGGGAAGGGAAAGCAAGGGTTGGGAGCAGTAAAAAATGTATAGCTCAATAAAATCAATAAATAATAAAAATAAAACTAGAATATGGCTCCTAAATTTGGTTATATGTGTATGTCTGTTTATATGACTCCACAAACCCTGTTTACTGTGAAGTATGTATACATATATATGAATGCTAAATAAAAAGATAACTTAATTACTTGAAATAAAAAGAAGTTGGAGAAATCCCACACTAGAAAATTAAATGAAAAACTGAAAGTTCTAGAACAAAAAGAAGCAAACATACCCAGGAAAAGTAGAAAAGGAAATAATCAGATTGCGTACTGAAATCAATAAAATAGAAATCAAGAGAAAAATATAAAGAATCAATTAAATAAACAAAGAGTTGGTTCTTTGAGAAAATCAACAAGATAGACAAACCCTTATCCAGACTAATAAAAATGCAGAAAGAGAATATCCAAATTAACAAAATCAGAAATGAAAAGTTGGGTAAAACTATAGACAAAGAGCAAATTAAAAGAATCATCATCATACTTCAAAAATATTTAATCCACAAAATTGAAGATTTTAAAATAAATGGAAAACTTTTTTGATAGGCCCAATATACCAAAATTAAATCAAGACAAGATAAAAAAAATATAAATAGACCTTTTACCCTGAAAAAAAAATAGTCATTAAATGTCTCCCAAGCAAAAAACCCCGGGACCAGATGACTTCAGTACAGAATTATCCCAAATTTCAATGAGAGGTAATCCCAATACTCCTCAAATTTTTCCACTCAATAGAAACAGAAGGAACATGCCACACTCTCTTTATGAGGCTACAACGGCCCTGATAACCGAACCACTCAAAGATGCAACAGAAAAAAAAGAAGTACAAGCCAACCTCTCTTACCAACATTGATGCAAAAATACTCAATCAAATTCTGTCAAGCCAAATTCAAATACACATGAAAAAATAATCCTTCATGACCAAGTAGACTTCATCCCAGAGATACAGGGTTGGTTCAACATACAGAAACCTATCTATTTAATCCAACATATAGATAAATTGAAAGAAAAATAAAACATGATTATGTCAGATGCTGAAAAACCCTCTGACAAAATCCAGCATATCTTCATGCTAAAGATCTGAAGTGATCAGGCATACAAGGAACATGTCTAAACATAATGTAAGCAACTTAAAGCAAGCCAACAGTCATTATCAAATTAAATGGAAAGAAACTCAAAGTGATTTCACTGAAATTAGGGACAAGTCTGTCCACTCTCTCCATATGAACGAAATATGGTATGTAAAGTTCTAGCTAGAGAAATAAGACAACAAAAGGAGATCAAGGGAATACAAATTGAAAAGGAAAAAGTATAGATAACACTATTCACAAATGATATGATAGTATACATAAGTGACCCCAAAAACTCTACCCAGGAATTCCTACTACTATAAACACAGTCAGTAATGTGGCAGGATACAAGATTACTTAAAAAACAAACAAACAACAAAAAAGTAGCTTTCCTATTTAAAGAGGCTGAGAAAGAAATCAGAGAAACATCACCATTTCCAATACCCACAAATATAAAATATTGTGGTATAATTCTAACCAAGCAATTGAAAGACCTGTATGACAAGAAATTCTAGTCTTCAAAGAAAGAAATTAAGGAAGATATCAGAAAATAGAAAGATCTCCCATGCTCATGGATAGGTAAGATCAACATAATGGGACCAAACTAGGCACATTATATGTGGGAGAAATAGTGAAGCTTGGACTGTCAGGCTCCAGGCAGCAGGACCAGGATCTATCCCTAGTTCATGAACTAGTTTACTGGAGCGCAGCCCATTCCCTGTGGTGGGATGCCATGCTTAGCCTTAATGCAGGAGGGAGAAGCTTGATCTTGCCTCAACTTAATATGCCAGACTTTGCTGACTTTCCATGCGAGCCCTAACCCATTGGGAGGGATGGTTGAGGGGTGGTCTGGGGGGATAGTTGCGGGGGAGTGGAAAGAGGGGTGGGGTGGAGAACTGTGGATGGAATGTAAAGTGAAACTAAAATATTGTTTAGACTGTGATAGTTTTTTTTGGATTTTTGAAGTTGGACTGAATGCATTTTTTCTTATTATATTAATAGAAGCTTATGGGGGCACAGGAGTAGGATGTGATAGTTTGGATGTAATTGATCCCCATAATCTGTTAAGGAGTGGCACTAATAGAAATTGTGATTTGTTGAAGTGGAAATGCAGTTATTGGAGGAAGTGTGTCTCTGTGGGGCAGACTTTGAGGTCTCTTATACCCAGGATAGCACCCAGTGTATCACTTGACATCCCATTGCCTGCAAAAAGTGGGACTCTCAGCTATTACTCCAACACCATATCTGCCTGCATGTTCTTTTGTTTCCTGTCATGATGGCAATGGACTGAACCTTTGAAATTGTAAGTGAGCCACTCCAATGAATGTTTTCCTTATTAGAGTTGCCATGGTTGTGGTGTCTCTTCACAGCAACTGACATCGTAACTAAGAGAGGTATAAAAATCTGTGTGAAGTTTGTGTTTCTGTAAATATCATTTTCCCTAACTATTAGCATAACATAATGTAAAGATGATTTCTTTCATTAAAACAAACTTGAACATGCATGTGCGCGCACACTTATGAGTGCACGCATCGCATATCTGTATGTGTGCTCTATTATTAGCCTTATGATGGATGGAAATAGGTTTAGGTGCTGTAAAGAAGGTAGGGCTCTCGTCATTGGATTAATTCTGTTAGAACAATATTGATTCCTCCTTCCTTCTTTCTGTCCAGCAAGTAGTGGTGAGGCAATGATAGAAGACAGTGCTCATCACCTGTAAAATAATGAGTGTGCCCTCACTAGAAACTGCATATCCCAGCACCTTGATATTCTGCATTGAAACAAAGGTGTTTAATTTATAATTGTCATTAGCTTATAAGTGATTGTTTTAATTGCTTATTATATGGAAGGAAGAATGTCTCTTCATGTAGAAGATAAACATAAATTGAGAAAATTTATGACTAGATAAGGAAAATCTTATAAAAGCTTAAAAATATAGCATTCTCACATTCCAGACAGCATATCAAGACGCAGTAGTACTATTATTTTACTTCAGTCTAAAGTTCTTCAGAGTTTCTTGAAATAGAAATTTATAAGCTGCAATATTACTATAAAATAAAATATGTATGGTAAATTTTAGAAATGCTGATAAAAAGTCAGACAATAATTTATGTGATTAAGAAGTTAAGTTACAAATATCAGATCAATGCAAAATAAGGAACAAGAATAATAAACAAAATATAAAATATAAATTTATTAAAGGAAGTAAACTATAACCAAACACAAGCCTGTCAGACCTAATGTTAGAAAAAAAACTAAGATATAGTTACAGCTATTATTTTAAAGATTTTGAAATTTGAGAGTAAAGCATAACTTTTTAAAAAATGCTGACACAGATTTAAGGAAATATGCATACTTTCAAAACATCAATATTATGGTGCTGCAATTCAAAAGTAATGCTAGTGATTTCAGAAATAAAAAGTTTGTGTGTGTGCGTGCACATGTGTGCATGTGCATATACGTGTGTGTGTCTGTCTGTGTGTATGCCAGGGGGAGACTTAATGGTCAGGAATGAATAATAACTTTGAAAAAGGGGCCAGAAAGTGACTCCTAAGTCTCACATCAAACTCCTGGCATCACCAATCTTCTTTAGAGAAGATAATGGGCATTGAAGAAACTCTACATGGAGTTTGCTTTCTTTGTAGCAAATTAAGTCACTGAGAGAGGAAATGCCACTGCCTCAGCTGCTGACATTATGCTATCCTAATTAGACAAGCAGGACATAAACTATCCTGCCTCACAGGAAAATCTGTTGAATACACTAGGCCTGGAGGCCATAGATAGATGTCCCCATGTTGCAGAGGAACTTTGGGTGGCTGTCCAGGCAGCCCGCTGTTTCTGCCATTACTCATATTTTCTGTAGTCACTTTCTTGCACTCTCTGCTCGTGCAGTTATATTGTTTCCATCTTGGGTCTCTAAGAGAGTTAAAGGTTAGACAGTTTAGTTTATTAGGTATAAGACTTTGGACTCACCAAGATAGAATAGATGTGATAAATTTTCTCTGAATTTGTAAATGTAAATCGACTAGACATTGTTGATATATGTATTGCTTATATATATATTGTATATAGTCATTGTACTCACTGTATTTTCTAATTTTAGTTATAGTCTTTTTATTTTAGACAGAAAGGGAAAATGCAGTGGATTTTATTTGTATTTTAATAAATATCGACTGCCTGAAGATCTGATAGTAAAACAGTCCCACTGGTCAGCCTTACAGACCAGATTATGGTAACACACACCTTTAATCTCAGTAGCTATAATGACAAACACCTTTAATTCCTGTAGCCACACGAGGTGCCTTAGAAACTGGGTAGTGCATGCCTTTAATGATGGTGGTACATGCCTTTAATCCTAGCTCTAGAGAGGAAATAGAACAGGCGAAGACAGCGCTCACATGTAGTCTCCTTCTGATATTCTAGGAGGCAGGATCATCATTTCAGAATGAGGTCAAGGTAAGAACCAGTGACTGGCTGTTTCGCTTTTTTGGATCTTCAGGTTGAATCCCAATTTCCGACCCTGAGCTTGTATTAATCGTGATTCAATGACTTTTTAAATTAACATTTAAAATGTTGCATATTTTGTAGAAAACGTAAAGTATAATTGTTTCTTTCAGTATCTTGAGAAGTTGCCAGCTTAGTTTGTACTCAGTTCTGTTCTTGGCCCTGTGTACATATTTACTTTTTCACTCTGAGTACCCTCTCTGTGGGACAGCATACAAACAGCTTGCCCCACATTAAAAAAAAGTCAATAATACTAAACCAGGTAAATCTATTCAATTTTGCAGAACTTACCGCTGTAGTTGAAATTAGTTTTGTATCACCTGCAATCCCATGCCCCAGTGAACCTTCATTACTTAATGGCATCATCTATGTGTTCCCTCTGCTCTTCCTTTTGTGAGAATTTTTCTGTTTAGTATCATATAAAGCTCCTCTGCCCTGCATAAACTTAACCCTTCACTGCTGATCTGTTTGTCTGTTCTTTTTTCAGTAATACAAGTAAATAAACAGCAGAAGGCATCATCAGATAAATGATGTGGAGAGACTGTATTGAGCAGGAGAGATGGAGAAGGGCATGAGGGATGAAACTGTAAGATAGAGGTGACAATTGAGAAAAAGATATGAATTTCTCCAATCAAGTCACAAGTAGACACTATCTCTTAATGTTCTAGATTTTGTGGCTCTAAAACAAATTGCTGCTGATGTTTTCAAATGATTTGATATTTGCTAATTCTATATATATTCTATTTGTAACATGAACATTGCTAGTTGGTTCCTGGATGTG
Organism: Bramus lutescens; assembly: GCA_001685075.1. NCBI lineage: Eukaryota > Metazoa > Chordata > Mammalia > Rodentia > Cricetidae > Bramus > Bramus lutescens. Next base: position 153,529 of record LOEQ01006597.1, on the reverse strand, counting down.
ATTTAATCCTTCCCCATATCCTGGAGAGAACTCACTATATATGGTTCTTCTCTGAAGAAATCCAGTCCTGCGTGAGGTCTTCAACAAATCCTTCTTTTGAATCCTGGGGTGTGAATTTCACACTTTCAAAGATAGGACATAGCTTCTCTTCAAACTTCACTGAAATGTCACTTAGAGTGATGTAATAATGTCCAGGACATTTGAGGATTCTCATTTGGATTCATCTCTGGAAACTTTGTGGTAAATTTGTGATTACATGCAAAGTAACACATCTAAAATATATTCAATCTATCATCTAAGTATGCGTATATTTGTGTATGTAAGTTTGTATTTATGTATGCATTTATTATCTATCTGTCTGTCTATCTGCTATCTATTTTTCTATCTACCTGCCTATCACCTATTTGTCACGTATCTACTATCTATCTAATGTCACTTCTCTATAACCTATCAATATATTTAAGTTTATGATTTATTTATTATCTACCAAAAATCAAGAATCTTTAGTAAATTTAATACAGAAATTCTTCGGAGAAAATCCTAAATTATAAAGAACAGAAGTGCATCCTAAAATACAACTAATAAAATGAAAGTGCAATATTACTGAAAGAATTGAAAGGTAGTATGAACCTTTTCTTCTTTGTGAAAATAAATCCCCTAACTGTCATCATAGAGCCTTCATCAAGTAACTAATGGAAACACACGCAGTGATTCCCCAGGCAGGCACTGGTCTGAGCTCCTGGAGTCCAGTCGAAGAGAGGGGGGAGGGATTATATGAGCAGGGGTGGGGGTGGTCAAGATCATGATGGTGAAGCCCACAGAGACAGCTAACCTGAGCTGGTGGAAACTCATGGACTGTGAACTGACAGCTGGGAGGCTGGCTGCCTGGAACCGAACTAGACCCTCTGAATTTGGGCAACTGCTGTGTGGGTGGTCCATTTGTGGGACCTCAGGCAGCGGGACAAGGATTTATCCCTGGTATGTGAACTGACTTTTGGAGCCCAGTCCCTATGGATTTTTCATGCCAATGAGACACATCTGCTCCTGACAGCACCAATGTACTTCAAAAGGATTATGGACGTTGTAAGAGACTCCTCAGGGAGTTTGCTAGCCATTTGGGCAAGAAACTGCTCTTGACTGGACTACGTGATGCTATGCTGTATAAACTAGAAATGCAAAACTCACATTTAAATGACTACTTAACTTTCCTAAAGGTGAGACAATGCTTCGGGGATCCTGCTTCATAAAGAGTCTGTTCTACAGGACACACACACACACACACACACACACACACACACACAAATGTGATTGACAAACTGTGAAAATAGGCGGAACTGTCTTTAAAATTTCCTGTTTTATAAAAAAGTCTGCCAGA
>LOEQ01006597.1:121945-149052 GCA_001685075.1 Bramus lutescens | reverse complement strand
GAGAGAGAGAGAGGGAGGGAGAGAATTTATGGACACACACATATATGTAAGACAGTAGACTTTCAATTTTGTCATTCAATTTGAAATAGCCTGGAGAATGAAAGAGATATCTTTTATAATAAAGAGGCCAAATTTAAACTAGTATTCTTATAGAGCACACGACATTGTTTATATATAGATACATGAAGACATATTGCTGATTGCATCCTTTAAAATGCTTTGTGCTAGGCTTTTTTGTTTTCATTTTTTTTTTAGAACAAACACTATGTATTTTCTGGATCTGGATCTGAAGACAGATCATTTTACAGAAACTCTATGAAAATGTTGCTGCTAAATTGCCGGAACTAAACAGTCTTGTAAACTTAATAGCAGCGCAATAAAATTAGATGTTAAAAGTTGTTATATATTTTTCAATTTCCCTCTATAGTGTAGATGAAGCAATACATGTTATTTGAATTCCCATGAAGCCTAATTTGGAATATGTTTCAAATATGTGTCTGTCAAGAAAACATTTTTCAGTAAAACCAAAACATAAATGTTAAATGGAATAAACTATTTTACTCAGTGTTTGCTTTAAAGTTACTTTTCTTGATCGTAGTTTGTTGATAATAAATGAAATTGACATTAAGTATTTTGCAAGTTCAAAGGGGTTGAGGATTTGTCTGACCTTGTCTTTCTAAAAAGAGCTAAGTAGAAAAGATTAGATTGGAACAGCTGGTCCTCAAAGAGAAAGATCACTAAGGCTAGTAGGTAACAGGAAAGGGCTTTGTGATCAATATTGTCAGTTGTAAAATGTTTTCCAGGGTTTGGGGTTTATTTTGAGTATGAGGTAGAAGATAAAAGGAAAAAAAATAATTCTATAAATATCAAATGTCTTGTTTAATGGAATTAAGTTTTCATAGATTAAACTAATGAGACTCTGATACTATTATAAAAACAATTTTCAGATAGGTTGTGAATATAAACACATATGCATATTTATGAATCTAACTATCAAATATATATATATATATATGAGACATTATGCATATAGTGCACAGATATATGTGATATGGTCAAGGGAAACACAAAGTAAAACTATTCTCAGGTAATTCTATTATTGTTAGGAGATACTTAGACAAATAGAGTTTGCATTTGTGCATTCAGATAAATAATACCAGTATATGCTCAGATATGATAAAGAGCTATTTTTTGGAATTGATCATCCTAACATAAAATAGGAAAGTTTCACTCTAAGTAATCATTTGTATTGTGTCTATGAATATACTTATATTTTTGTCTCAGATATCTTCAGATAAATGGATGGCCAATGGTCAATGGTGGATGGTTGGTGGATAAAAGAAGCATTTATTTCCCATTATATTCTGCAGAATGCACCAACAATCTGACTTGTGTACACTCTATCCATTTTTGCAGAATTTATCAGTCCAGTTATCTTCTTTAACTTAAACTAATTTATTTCAGTCTGCCAGAGTGTTCTGAGAGATGTACACTACCATAAATTTTCAGTTCCATTTTGATTGACACTTCCACACTTGAGAGGCTATGGCCTAGTGATTTTTTCAATAGGATGGGATGATTAAACCAACTCTGAGAATCTCATTTTTTTTTTCAGTCTTTATTTTCTTGTGGTTGATTTGGTTTGTTTTTCAAAAGATCCCAATTCGTTCTAGCATTTCTTCTTACCCCTTCTGAGAAGTGTGCATCTGTTTCTGACATCTGCCTTCTATCTTCTTTTGTAAATTATGAAGTGATGCCAACTCTATTTATCAACAAATTACTCTTAGAAGCATTTAGAGACTATAATGATTCTTTGATTTCCTTTGATTCTTTATGAATTTGCAAAATCACTCAATGCTTATATTAGCTTTGTTTGTCCTTTCTCTTTCCATATTTAATACTCATAGATGGCAATCCCAGATGGTATACTTTGTTATGTCCTGAAATGTGGCTATTTTTTCATCCCTTAATTTCAGTAATGTCAGGATGCAATATACTTTGCCTCCCTCTCTAGTTATAGTTCACATTTGTTATATCATTTGTTGAAGATACTGTATTTTGACATTGAAAAATATATAATGCCATTTCCTTAGCAAGCTTTTAGTCATTTACTTTGGACAATTGATTTTCCTTTACATTATTTTCTTATCTTTTATATTTTTAAAGTTTTATGGATATCTGAATATTGTTAGCTCCTTGCAAATAAACATAGAAAAATTGTACAAGGAAAAATTGCAACTTGAGTTCCTGGTAGCAGATAGAAACACTGTAAAATATGTGATAACCTTTATTAAAATATGTAAATATAGTTATTACAATTTAGAAATTTGAGAAATAATAATTTATACTTTATATTAATTCTTTATCATAACAAATATATGCGTACTTATCTTTTTTCTGACTTTAAAAATGTTGTAGCTCTTAAATCTGCAAAATTTTATATTAATAAGGCAGAGTCATATAGTTAAAGTATCATGGATCTATTGACTTATTTTTAGATTCCATTATTGCATTCTGATCCAAATGCTATTTATCCTACTTGGCAATTCTTACTACTGTACTTCTTTGAAGCTATTTAACAGGCATGCAAACTTCACAAGTCAATCTCTTTAAATCACTATTTTTTTCAGTTTACAGTTTTATAGCATTTTTTATGTCCAATTTGATTTAATTTATAATTTTAAGAATTTGTCCTATGATGTTAAATTCACATGCCAGGGACCACATAAATAGCATATTATTTTACATTTCTCAATTTAGTTTTTTTTTTCTTTATCATCTGAAATATTCTCTGAAAAAAAAAATCCTGAAGGGTCAGACCTAGAAGCTTTCTTTAACTTAACAGCTTTGCTCTGGGCAAGTAAGTCAGGACTTTGCCCTTGGATTCAACATCAAACAAGATTACATAGCTTCCTCAGCTATTACACCTGACAGTGTCAGGCACCTTTAAAAAGACATCTGTAGCAACACCTCAGACTGCGTTTTCCACAGCTCTGTGAAAGGCTGATACATTCCAGTCGAAGCTACATGACATCTTGTTCTTCCTGTCTATTTTACAGAATTTATTTTCCTCCTAACTTCAGTTTTTTTTTTTAAAGATAAACAGCATTTGGGAAAATAGAATACATTTTGAGGGTAGAATTGGTACAGGTAGAGATGGGGCAGCGGATATCAGGTTAGGGGGATCTGATAGAATGAGACGATGAAGAGAAAGACAACTGGAATTCGGGACACATTTGGAGGTGGTTTTGAAACCTAGTGCAGTGAAAACTTCCTAGTTCTCTCTAAATAACTCCTAATGGAGTCTGACCTAAACATTATTTTTAGCCACCAAAATTTCCTGTGGTGTGATTGGGTTGCATTAGGTTGAGTTGTTGGCCAAGAGAGTCCAGTGAAGATTGGCAAAACAGCTGAGGGTGATGCTAGAACTGAGGATTGCTCTCCAAAATCTGAGAGCGACCACATTGCTGAGGACAGTATCCTCACAGCTCATTGAATGAAGAAAGACTGAGCTGGTGCCTGCGTGCAGCCTTCGCTCCTACATTCTAGTCTTTTGGCATGAGAGGGTACTCTGCAGGATACAGAATATAATTTGGACATCAATTCAGCCACAAAAGTCTCCACCTCCAATCTGTCCTACCTGCAAGATATGCTGTGGTAATTGGAATGGTGACACAGAACTTGTGAGAGCGGCCAGCGTCCAGTCAATGTTTGGTTTAATTTGCTGTCCATGACACTAGAAGGAATACATGCTCTATGCTTCGTGGATGATCAGGGATGAGAAAACAAATGGCACAAAGACTAAAGGGAGAGCCGTACAAACCTGAGGGTGGGGGAAGTCAGTAAAAATGATCCCTAATGATATTCTGCTATACACATAGATTGGTGTCCTCGCTAGTTGTCACCAGACGTCTTCCCCTGCCTGCAGAAACCCAGAGCCAGATGTTCCGGAGAGAGAGAGAATCTAAATTGAAGGTCTCAATAGGCCTCTCCCCTTGGAGATTGGAAAAACTCATGGAAGAGGAGGAGGAAAGTCTCAATTATGATGGCTTTCACCTTGTCTTATTGAATCTTGTTTCATCCTGTTTGGCTGTAGTCTTTAGTAGGCCCGCTCCTTTCTGAAAAGGAAAGGGAGTGGGTGTTCAGGAAAGTATATGTGGGACGAGCTAGGAGGAGTGGAGGAAGGAGAAACTGTGGTTGGGATTTTCAGTAAAAAGTGTAAAACATAAATCTAAATGGAGTCACTAACTAATGGGGAGATAATATCCCAATTCTAAACTTTCATCACAATGTGAAAACTTGAGTGTTAGGCAGGAATTCTCTCTAGTATGTAGTCATTGGCCAAATGGTGCACCATGGAAATCCCCAAATTCCTCAGACTATTGCCAATGTTTTTGATTTCTCTGCACAAAATGATGGTAAGACCCTACTACTAAAGACAACATTTACATATCTCATTCAACACGGAGAAGTTAAGCAGGTACCTAATTAGACTTCACCCCTATTGACTATTATTCATTGTACTGGAAGGTACTCAGCATACTACAAAGTGGGAGGATTACCTTCAATTCAGCTATAAAACCTATTATCTACATCGTTGACCTATTCAATAAATGCTGGCACAAACTAACCAACCAATCTCTGGTTGGATTTAAGGCCCACTCTACAAGTTGCAAATCATTTGTGACACCCACTTGGTGGCCTTAAACCTTAGACTGGATAGGCGATGGACTTAAGAGAAAACCAAATACCAGTGTTTTGCTATAGGACCCCAACAATTAAATGGCTCCTACTGCTATTCTCATCAGACAATGTCTCACGTAGCTAACACCAGAAAAGCTAACTCTTACAGTAGATGGGAACTAACAAAGAGACCCAACACAGGAAAATGTGCAGAGACGAATGGTTTTGAGAAAATCAGTCTTAAATGGGATGTCTTCATCAAACCCCATCCTTCAGGGATCAAGATACTACATGGAAGAGGATGGAGAAAGATTGTAAGATCCAGAAGAAATGGGTGATCCACCTCCAGACACAATAGGACTTTTAATTGTGCTATAGTCACCTCTTTGTTCTTTTTTTTTTTGCTACCAGTGTTATTAAAAACCACTACAAATCGACTCACAAAGACTATTAAACTTACAGATCATTCCTTACAAGCATTTATGTTCCTCTGTCATCCCGTGTCTTGCTGAGGTTACTGGGTTTCTTAAATATGATTGGTTACAGCTTCAGTGAACCAATCAGGCAGCTTGAGATTTGGAATCATTGGATCTCTGAACAAATATTTTCCTTTAAAAAACTATGTATGCTATTGTACATTATGAAATATAAGTACGAATTTCTATTATTTCCTAATACCAGCTATAACATTATTTTGCATTTTACATCACTTTATTTTTTAAGTTAGTTTTAATACATTTTTTCACTGCTGCATAGGTCAAATGAAATTTTCCAAATGAAATTTTGAAATACTTTTGTGCTCAGTTAGGTTACTGCTATCCTGGTAATGTCAAACATAAGCATATGCTGTTCATTTTCATGACACTTGCCCCTGTGTAGAAGACTGAAGAAAAATTCCCTTCAGAAATTATTAACATTAAGACAAAATATGTTCAACTCTTGGTACTATTTGTTTGAGCAATGAACATTGCTTTGAGGCTTGCCTTTGATTGAATTAGTTTTCCAATTACGTTGGGAGTATGAGAATTAAAAAAATGTATTCTACTTTTCTGGAACCTCTTAGAAATGAGAATAATATGTGTAAACCTGATTATTTATGAAATGTTATAAAGTGGTGAAAAACCAGAATTTGTGAATTTTATGCTAGGGTACTCTACTTAGTTGCCTATACCATAAAACATAGTATGAGTTTTCACATAACTGAAATTATTTTTTTATTTCCTTGAATACCTTCATGGTTCTATTAAAATTCCTATGCATGATGATGTTTGCTGTTTTATGTTTTACTGACACAAAGTAGATAATTTGTGTAGAAATCAATTAAATTCTGTAGCTTTATGAAATTACAATGAAAATTTATAAATTACTTTCATATTTTCCAGGGAATATTCAATCATTTAATACATATTTGTTTTCCTTCTTAATGACTTAGGCCAGTTTTCCTTTATTTTGTAACTCTTACTATTATCTAAGATTATCTTCCTGCTTGATACTGCAATGACTTCCCATAACTTAAGACACACACTAAGGAATTGGTCTATGAAGTCAACAAGTAATTTGGAAAGAAATTACTGATAAAAAGAAAAAAAACTAGAAAGTGTGATCAAGTAAAATAAGGTCAGTGAGACAATGCTCAAAACTTATGCATTATTATTGTTGAGGTCTATCTTCTTCTCCTATGTCATTATTATTGTTGAGGTCTACCTTCCTCTCTTATGTCATTATTATTGTTGAGGTCTATCTTCCTCTTCTATGTCATGCCACACTAACTATTTCCCTGATCAAGAAAATTTCAGGTCTGCTGATCAAGTCTGATTGTTACAGAGCTTTACTATTAAATTTCCCTTTGTGAAACATGTCATTAGTACCAATAAACATATCACCACTTGTATCTATGTGAACCCTAGTCTCCAGTCAGCATGGCTTTATGTAATAATAGCTTCTTCTGCATAAAATAAAGTCCTTTTCCTTTAAAAATAAAAGTCAGGAAGATTGCAGTTTCTGGTGAACTTTATGATCTAATTTTGGTAGGAAGATATCAGCTTTTACTGCTTCTTCTATTTTGCCAGCTTTTCATGTTTTCAGATACTCAAGTAACAATAAATCAAGGTAGAGCCTTGTGTAAATTGTCAGTATTGTTTAAATATGTTGATATTAAGTAACATTAGTGGCTATGTGCAAAGAAGTATGGACTGGGAGAAGAGAGGGAAACCTTCAGAGAAGGTGGTGCTAACATATACTAAAATTATTCTTGGATTCTTATGTTTTAAATCAATTATTCTATGATGACTTTATTCAATGAGTATTAACATGATGACCATAGGACTACATATCAAATAAATGCAAGATTATTTTTGAAAAGTTGGTAAATGTAAACATTTTTTGCACTCTATACATCAATTAATTAAATAAATGACCATTATGATATTCCATGATGAAACTTAGCTTCCATTAGAAATTTTCACCTGCCTTCTTTATTGTTATCTCATCCATATTCATATGTTGTAAATTATCTTATTTTTTTCAACTCTGATTGTTTACTACCTCAGGCATAAAAGGTAGAAAAACTCTAGATAATAGACATTTATTTAAAATAGAGAGTCTCTTTTCACTTTTTACTTTCCAATAAGTCTTAATAGCAGCAGTAGGAATTTTACCCAGACTGATACATTTGTAAATAATTTGTCAGGCTTCAGAAACCAGATTAACTCCACAGTTCTTGCTATAAGCCAGTAATATTTACTGTGTTGTCACTGAATTAATGTTATTAAAATAAACTCCATTTGCCTGAGGAAAGGAAAAATTCAGTGCAATCTCAATATTTTCTATCATCTATAGTCCTAATATTTTATTAGATAACTGAAGCTAAATACAATATTTAAAAGAATCTGGAGAATTTGATCTTTTAGCATGACATTATTACTGAGGATTTATTAAGACTTCAATTTTAATGCTACATTTCATCCATTTATGTAAAGGTTAAATCAAAGGTATTCAAAACTATTTCTATTACCTCAGGATGCATATTTTGCATGCTATTATTTTGAGATTTTAACAATAAATTTAAAAATGTCCAATAGACCTCAAATTGTTTAAAGGGAACTTTTAAAGGAAAAAATAGTAGAAAATGTCATAGACTAAACATGTTTTATATTAACATATAAATTTTAAATAATTATTAAAATCAATAAAGTGAAGGGCTTCATGTTATATTTACTAATATGTATATCACGGAAGACATGTGTATGCATAAACATTGTATTTCTGTTTTTTCTTTTTGTAATATCATTTTAACTCATAAATTATCTAAACAATTTTAAGTCAGAATGAATTCTCAGGTAATGTTGTAGAAAATAATTTACTCAATAATGAATTATAGTAAAACTGAACATTCATACCTAATTCATAAATTAAACAAAAAATATGCTAAATATTTTATTTAGAGTGAGAATAATGAAACAAATACACTGCATTCCTAAACTGAAAATATTTTGATTTACCATAGAAAATCTTACTGAAACCATAAGTAATGTACCTGTGCTATGCCATAGATTTAATAATATGGTCTTTGTACCTTTATATATTTTTAATTCCTATCCAATATAATCTATTCATGAAATGGATAGTGCTACATAAAACCATGTAGCACATCATGGGTACTGATTAAAAAAGGAAAGAAATTATCTACAAATGCACTCATACACATACACAGTCAAATTCCAATGCAATATCTGATGATGATCAAACATAAAAAACAAATGAGTTCATCTGTGTGAATGTTATTTGTATTTATTCATTATTATAATTATTAAAAAATATAAAACTAATTTTATTTCTGAATGGAAGTTTAATTTCCAACAATATTTCATATCAATAAATTTTAAGTTGGGAAAGAAATATGATATCCATCTAGTTGCTGCTAATATTCATTAATTTTGTTCAATTTTGAGCCTAGCTGCAGATCTGAGTATGACAAAACCAAGTAGGTGCCTATCATGAATATTGAAAGATGTTGCACTCATATTAAAAAATATGTAATTTGTAAGTGGCAACATTTTCCTGATTGTAATTTGAAATTCAAAACTATTTCTTCATGTTAAATACACTTGGGGTATCTGTCTCTTCTACTTTGTTAACTACACATTCTTAATTTTCTGACACAATTGCAGGTTCACAAAGTATGTTCTTATTTATGAGGTCCCACTTGTATTCCTTACTGTGGTATGATTCCAATGCTTTTATTTCCTTTAAGAAAAAAGAAAAAAATAAGAAATTCAAAGGGTTATTTTAAATTCGCATTTATTCAAATAAAGGTACATCAAATGCTATTTTAATATTTTGGAAGTTTTGGTTAATAGTTATAATGATACTTCTGCTTCTTTACTAACTTCTGAAGGGTTACAAGCTACACACAGTGGCTCTATTCTGTTTATAGAGGATATTCATACTGGAGAAGAGAAAACAATTAAGAAAAGTATCATCTAGATTCTAAAAATGTGATACGTGAAAGACCCTCAGACTACTACGCATTATGGAGTATTCAATTTTAACAACACTAACAGTATGTCATGAGTACCATTTAACAATAACTAAGAGGAATTCTGATTGACTGCATTGCAAAACAAATACAGAATCAATATAAACAGATATTTTGCTATGAAAAGCATATTAAAATGTATGTTTGCTTAATTTAATTAATTTCATATGCATTATCATTGGCATTTATTAAATGTTTGACTAAATAACTCCTAAAGCACTTACTCTTTAAAATTTCAGTAATTTACATGTGCGTTTGCATGCATATGTGAATGTTCCACTGTTCTTGAGAGGAGGACAGATGACTGACCTCTGTTGGAATTGGTTATCTCCTTTCAATCTGTAGGGCCTGGCAATTAAAATCCAGTTGTCTTGCCTGGTATTAAGGGATTATTGCCTCTGCTCCTAAAATAATTCTTTTAAGCAAATGTAAAAAAGGCTACATTGAAATAGTTTTCAGATTATCAGTCACTCAGTTTAATTTTCTTATTTATAATTTACCTACTTTTATATCAGATTTTCAAATGAAAATTTGAAAAAAGCAATTGCTACTATAGAAATTGTTTGAAATTTAATTAATGAATTATTTTAAAGTATTTAGAATACTTTAAGAGTTGTATCTAAAGTATTTAAAATGGCTCCCGGCACTTAATACATAATGGTATTATATGTATTATATGAATATAATATAATAGTATTATGTTATTATTATACACAAAACTTATAATAATAGAAAACAAAATTTCACAATATATAATCGAGAATAAATAATTGTAAATTTTGCATTGAAAACTAAAATTAACACTTTTCAAAAGTCATTTTAAGTGACAACTTTTATTATGAGGTATTTAATATTTGAACTATATTTTATTTTATTATACTATTCACAGAAATTTACCAAAAGTTGAGTTATAGTGTATGTATTTTACATCTTAATTATAAAGCGATACATGCTTAATTGAACTTTTATAAAGAATAGTCATATAGTAGATGTCCTGCCTATGAATTAGAACTTTAAAAAGGAATATGTTTCCTTTCATAACTTTTCTATAATTTTGAAAAGATGTAAAAGTATGAGAATAAAACATATTACCCATTTAGCAACATAGTTTATCCTGAATTGTTTCAAAACCAAAGTAGTTGCCTGTGTTATGTAATAGCTCTTTATTCTTTACATAAAACAGAAATGTGCTTGTAGCCAAAAATAATTAAATCTATACTCCATGTCCTGCCAGTTTCATTTTATAGGCAAATGTGCAGTAACTACACACGTATGCATGTAACAGGCGTTCACTGACCTTGAATAATGAAAAAAAATCATCTCCATGTTTTGGAGAAGAGTTAATACAATGAACAGAAGCAATACCATCCGGGAGGAATTAGAATGCAGATTATATTAATCACTGTCTATATCCTCTCAACTTTGTGACACAGAATTCAAGGACAAAAATTAAAGCCATGGATTAATGCAGAAATAATGTGCTGAAAGGGGTAAAATGTATTTTCAGAAAGTGATTGTGTTTTAAGTCAAACTGCAAAGTTACTAAAATTTGAACACATATCAGCACAGAAAGAAAGAAGAAAAAAAGAAGGGAAGAAGGAGGAAAGAAGGCAGGAAGGAAGGGAGGGGAAAAGGGAAGGACAAAAAGTAAGGAAGGAAGGGAAGGAGGGAGGAAAGAAGATAGAAAACAAAAGGCAAGCAAAGGAAAGAGTGGGCTGAGGAGGGATTCTTGTAAGCCATGCTCTCTAAATAATAACTACTACTACTAAATAAATGTCTGAGCTGATTTGCTTTCAGAAGAATAATCTTTTCAAAACAATTATATTTGCTGAAGAAAATAATTAAAACATATCTTTCCTCTTATCCTACCTGTACAATTTCTGAGAGAGTTAGTCAAAAATTTAGTAGCTTAATTTCTCATATTCTACATGACATGCTCTTTTTGTGACTTAGTCACTTATACTACTTCCTTATATACAATTGCAAAATAGTTTTTCCCTATTAGTTTGTCTCAAGTTCCTATAAATAAGAGCATTGCTTGAAAATACCTTAAATGATCTTATTCAAATTATCAGTATTATGTTATTTCTAGCTCATATTTATTGTTTGATAGGTCTTCATTTAGATAAAATGAGAACACAATCACTCCATAGGGACTCAAAAAATTAACATTTGGAGGCACTGACAAATTATACATTTAAATATTAAAGTATCCTAAATCCATTTGATTTTACTATTAAATAACACTGAAGTACAACTTACTTTACGTAATACTATATAAAATTTCCTGTGGTGGACATAACCATCAGTGTATATCCTATTTCCCTTTATTTTAGAAATTGTAATAAAATATTACACAATGCACAAAATTTGACATAAAAAATCCATTTGGAATATTGTATTTACACAGTTCCATTCCAATGCTTAATCATAATTTTATTTTTAGCCCTCTGCCTCTTAGCTTTTTTTCTCTAATAATCTTCCTGTTACTCTCCTATTTCTCCTTCTCGCTACATTTGCCATTCCTATATTTCATTTACAGTTTCTTACCAGATGATTTTCATTCTGTATTGTTTTTAATCTAAATGTTTTCTTGATTATTCAAGGTTCTATGATATGAATTATAGTGCATAATTTTTACATTTCTCTTTTTATTGATTTTTATTGAGCTCCACAATTTTCTCTGCTCCCTTCCCTGCCTCTGCCCTCCCCTTCAACTGTCTCCCAAAGTCCCCATGCTTCCAACTTCCTCAGGAGATCTTGTCTTTTTCTACTTCCCATGTAGATTAGATCTATGTCTCTCTTAGTGTCCTCATTGCTGTCTAAATTCTCTGGGGTTGTGATTTGTAGGCTGGTTTTCTTTGCTTTATGTTTAAAAACCACTTATGACTGAGTACATGTGATAATTGTGTCTGGATTACCTCGCACAAAATGATGTTTTCTAGCTCCATTGATTTTCCTGCAAAATTCAAGATGTCTTTTTTTTTTTCTGCTGTGTAGTAATCCAGTTTGTAAATGTACATTTTCCTTAACCATTCTTCGAGGGGCATTTAGGTTGTTTCCCGGTTCTGGCTATGACAAACAATGCTGCTATGAACATAGTTGAGCACATGTCCTTGTGGCACTATATATAAGCCCAGCAGCACAGAATTGAAAGAAACAACTAATAAATGGGACCTCCTAAAACTGAAAAGCTTCTGTAAAGCAAAGGATACAGTAAACAAGATAAAATGACAGCCTACAGAATGGGAAAATATCTTCATTAACCCCACATCAGACAGAAGTCTGATCTTCAAAATATACAAAGAACTCAAGAAATTGGTTATCAGAAGAACAAATAATTCAATAAAAATGGAGTGCAGATGTAAACAGAGACCTCTCAACAGAGGAATCTAAAATGGCTGAAAGACACTTAAGAAAATGTTCAACACCATTAGTCATCAGAGAAATGCAAATCCAAACAACTCTGAGATTTCATCTTACTCCTGTAAGAATGGCCAAGATCAAAAACACTGATAACATCTTATGCTGGAGAGGTTGTGGGGAAAAGGGAACACCTCTGCATTGCTGGAGGGAATACAATTTAGTACAGCCCCTTTGGATGTCAGTGTGGTGATTTCTCAGAAAATTAGGAAACAACCTTCCTCAAAACCTAGTAATGCCACTTTGGGGTATATATCCAAAGGATGCACAACTGTGCCACAAGGACATGGGCTCAACTATGTTCATAGCAGAATTGTTATATTTCTAAATTAAAAAAAACTTAATATGACAAAATTTATAACCTAAATAGAAAAAGAAGTCCAAGAAAATATAAAAATCATTAGTCATTGACATTTTCTATTTCCTTTCAAAGCAATAGCAGTATATACTTTAGTCACAGATGCTCAGTTTAGTAAGTTTAAATTAGTACTTACTGAGGTGGCCAATGGTTGATGATTCCAAAAGGAAATGTAAAGAAGTCAAACCATTGTATACAGCTCTGAACACGTGAAATATACTTGAGTTAGGAGGGAGTTGCTGGAAATGCAGCATATTGAAAAAATTTCTTGAATTCAGCCACTCTCAATTTCTAATCCAACTTTCTAGCCCTAGTAATGATTTTTTTAAATAAAGAATTAGCTTCATTATTATCACTTGAAACTGGAAATGTTCGCAAATAAATTATCTAAATTGTATGCACATGTGGTTCCTCACACACAAGCTTGTTGTCCTAGTGACAGCATTATTTATACTCAGTAACACAAATTAGACTCACTGTATTTGGGCAAAAATGCCAATTTGCTTCTTGGATGTAACAGGAAGACCGCTTGTTCGCTCTGGCCACCCAAAACCAAAATAATCACACAGAAGTATTAGTTAAAGCACTGCTCAGCCCACTAGCTTCAGCCTCCCACTGACTAACTCCTACACACCAGTACAACCTATTTCCACTAATCTGTATATTGCTACGCAGCTGTGGCATATCTGCTAAAGTTTCAATGCTTCGCTCCATTCTCTTTGATTCTGCCCTCTTTCTCACAGCACATAGCCTAGTTTTTCCTGCCTAGTTCTATTTTGCCCTTGCCATAGGTCCAAGACAGTTCTTTATTCATTAACCAATAAAACCAACACATAGACATAAGGATCTCCCACACTAGTTTGATAATGGAATGTTTTGCCTTGTACAATTTTTTATTTTCCCAACAGTCAGCTCTGGAAATAACTTCATATTCTCATACTTAAGATTTCAGTCTCCATTATTTAGTTTGAAATGAAAAATTTATAAAATTCAAAACTCTAGTCATGAAAATGTAAGCATATATGCATATATTTTGATTGGCAATATAGATAGTAATATTTTATTAGGAAGAAATAAAGGAAAATAAAGGACACTATTACTTTTAATATATATAATAAATAACTAAATAGAATCAATAATGAAATGATCCTCAATATGCTTAAATACTGAAGGTCATAACCCCTATTGCACTCTTTAATGACTTTTCAAATACAGAGCACCTATGAACTAAACTTAAAACCTGAAATAACTGAAAAATTCTGCTCCCTTAGCACCTGATTTTAACCTTGGTGGGCTCATCTGTTCTCATGTGAATTCTTTGCCATACCCAGTATGTATGTCTATTTCAATACTATTTTGATATATCCTTACTATACAAGGACAAAAATTCCAGTCTCTTAAAAATGATTAAATCATGATTCAGAGTCAATGTTAAAAATCCATGCAGAAAAGACATTGTAATAAGTTGGTTAAATTATTATATACAATAAGTATAAAAATATAACATTATTTGTTTATAAAACCTGTGAAATAAATATATTGAAAGATATATATTAAAATAAGAAATATTTTCCAATGGTTTTGTTTCATAAATTTCCAAGTGTAAAAATGAGAAAACAGATAAAATGTTCTGCAATTAGGAAAATTTAAATAGGTATTACATTTGTACAAGAAGTTAGTCAATTTCTAATATCTGACTTTTAAGATAAGCTCACATATATTACATCAATAAATAACACCCCATTTTAAACTCAAATGAAATATATTCTCTTGTTTACATCACTTTACTAAATATGTCAGTGCATTTCTCAGGAAATCCGGGATCAATCTACCCCAGGATCCAGCAATTCCACTCTTGGGAATATACCCAAGNAAAACAATGACATCTTGAATTTTGCATGCAAATGGATGGAAATAGGAAACACTAATCTGAGTGAGATAACCCAGACCCAAAAAGATGAATATGGTATGTGCTCACTCATTTGTGGACTCTAGCCATATATCAAGATCATTAATCCTATAGTTCACAAGCCCAGAAAAGCCAAATATAAAGGTGAACCAAAGAAAAATATTTACAGATCCTACTGGAAATTGGAAACAAACAAGATTGCCGGGAAAAAGTTATGAGCATGGAGTTGGGGGCAAGAGTGGGGTGAGTTTGGGGGAAAGGGGGAGAGGGAAGGGATATAGTAACAGGGAAAAGATACCTACATTAAGGGAGCAGTTTTAGGGTTGGCAAGAGACTTGGCTCTAGAGGGGAATCCCAGGTGTCCACGGGGATGTCCCCAGCTAGGTCCTTAGACAGCAGAGTAGAGGGTACCTGAACTGGCCTTGTCCCACTATCACGCTGATGATTATCTAGAATATCACCATAGAATCTTCGTCTGGTGACAGATGGAGATAGAGACAGTGACCCTCATCAGAGAAAGGGACTGAGCTCCCAAGGTCCATTTGAAAGGCAGAAGGAGGGAGAAGACGAGCAAAGTCAGGACCGTGAGGGGTTGGTCCACCAACAGAGGCAGTGTGCCTGTTCTAATTGGAGCTCACCAAATCCAGCTGGACCCCCAGACTTACTCGTACACTAGTTTGGCCTGAGAGAGATTGTGGCTGACAATAGTGGCTGACTGAGAAGCCATTGATAAAGGCACTGGGACTTGTTTTTATGGCATGTTATGGCTTTTTGTGACCCTAGTCTACATGGATGCAAAGCTCCCTATGCCTGGATGTAGGGCGGAGAGCCTTGGACTTCCTCTCAAGCAGGGTGGAAGAGGGAGAGGAGGGGTGTTGGGGAGCAGGAGGGGATTGGGAGGAGGGAAGGAAGTGTAAATAATTGAATGGAAAAATAAAAAAGAGAGAGAAAATCCATAAAGAATCAATAAAAGTTTAGAAATATAGAAAAAAGAATGAAAAATCACTGTAAGTGACTAATTCTTATACCTTAAGTGCATGATGTTAATTTTCTTAGTGACAGATTATCAAAATAATTTAATAACTGAAAAAACCTAGTAGTATTTACTTTATATGAAAGGTAGCAAATGAAAATTCATTGACCTATAAAATAATATCAACTTGCTGGAATTATTACCTTTACTATTTTTTAGCCATTAAATAGCTTTAGTGAGACTTATAAATATTTCTGTCATCATCTGTGATTTATTCTGAAAATCATCACATTTTGATGATGGAAATCAAACATTTAATTTAATTTAAAAAATTATCAGTGCATTCCCACAAAATAGGTCTAACTTTCTTTAATTATACTTATTCTCCCCAAAATATATCTTATGTTTATTTTATCCCATGTATGTAATATAAACATCTATCAAAAATTTCATGCAAGAATCAATATTTATACTTGCATTCATTGACTAGTTGTGGTTTACTACCTATAAAACACAAAGTAACTACTCTAGATGACAAAAACTATTAAGCAACTGTGTGTAACCCAAAATGCACTCTAAATACTTTATACTATTTGGGTTTATATTAGAATTGGAATATGTAAATTTTCATATTATCCTCAATTAGAAGAGTGATGAGTTTGACAACAAACCATTGAGCCCAAATACAATTTTATTTTTTCTTTCTTTTGTTTTTTGTTTGTTTGTTTGTTTTTGAAACAATGTCTTTTTAGCTTTGGAGCCTGTCTTGGCACTAGCTCTGTAGACCAGCTTGCACTTGAACTCACAGAGGTCCAGTGCATTTACCTGCAATGAGAGGGGAAGAATAAAGTGAAAGAAATGAGAAAACATAGAGAATGGAGAAGCAGAATAGAGATTTTATGTCTTAAGAGTCTTTGTTTTTGACTGATTCTCTCCTGTTCTATCCTAGAAGATTACTACCCTCTTGTCTTTTTTTTATAATAAAGAGATATTTAGTAGCTTACAATGTGAGAAACTGTGATGTTCAGTTTCAAGATGCCAGTGTTTAATATGGTTCTTCTTGCTTCAGTATCTCATGATAAGGTAGGAAGAGTGTGAAGCTCTAACCCGAGTTTTGAGACAAGAATCACCAAAGTCTACACCGCTTCAAAAACTCTTTCCTAATATGTTAAAATAAAAGTGGAATGTCCACATAAACATTACAAACCTTTATGCATGTTTAGAAAAATTTAGTGTATCCTTCTGAAGTGTGTTCGCACTCTTGAAGATCAGTGTTCTAATAGCTCTCTTTTCTTTGTTAATGGCAATGCTAGTTATTGCCTCTTGGAGGCCATCTCTTTTCTGCAGTGAAATAGAGAGGAGTGGATCTGAGGGACAGGGAAGGTGAAGAGACTGGGAAAAGAAGAGGAAGGAAAATGGGGTCCAGATGTACTGTATGAGAGAAGAATCTATTTCAGTCAAAAAAAATGTTTTATGATAAATAATAAAGGAAAACAATAACGGGGTTTATATTTCACAAATTTTAAATATTATTGATAGATATTACTACAACTGTCTTAGAATAAATAAGAATAAAAAAGTAGAAAATTTATAAGGTAACTATTTTAAAACATGCTAATTTAATTAGCAAGATGATTTTATCATTGGCTCTGGTTTTAAAAGCATTTCACTTTATACGTCACTACAAATTTAACAAGTAAGTCATTTAAATATATAATCTTTCCTTTTCTGTTAAATTGTCTCATTTATTTTATAACCCAACTGCAGCTTTCAATTCCTCCTTCTCTCTCTTCCTGTTTCCTCCCCCCTCCTCCCTTCTACCCACATCCTCTCCTCCCTTGTCTCTCAGGAAAGTACAGGCCAAGTCATTTTCTTCTTGGATTATGCATATTTTCCGCACAATTCTTAAATGACATAAATAGGGTTTTTTTTTCAGATAAAAATAAGTCTGGGGTCCAGAAAATAATCTGTGAAGTTTACATTTACTAATAGTTTTCAAAAATGTATAAAATCCTGTTCTGTCATTTTAAGTAATACCTGATTCAAAAAAAATCATAGAATCTTAATCCTCCATGCTTTTGATATATGATCTGCTTCTTGTTCTTTTTCTTGTCAAAGAAATCTTCTATTAGTTATTACATGCTAAAATCATAAAATATTTAATTACTTTGTTAAATTTGTATGTATGTATCTGTAGATTTGATTTCATTTGTTTTTTTTTATATGTTTAGCAGTTTATTACAGCTAACCTTTATTTTTTGTATACCTGTGCTTAAGGTTCCTATTTCAGCAAGGTGCTCAATAATCTAAATGGCTAGAATTAACCTGTCAATATCTGACTGAACTAAAACATATTCCATTTCTACATTAAATAGGGACATGGTAACCTTTTTTTGCTGGACTGACTTAAGGTCATTGATTTATTCCTAATTTAAGAACATCTTATCCAGAAACAGAAGCCACATGGTTACTTTGCCATGGTCTGTACTCATGGGCCTTGACTCTAACCTCTCAATGCATGTTTCCAGTTGCTGAACTTCAGCTTCATCAGACATCCACCTTTTCATGACATATGTAAGCATATGTTTTGAAATATGCACTTTGGCTACATTTTAAAATATTTTGACTTTAACATATATTAGGTGACCAACATAGTAGTAAAGAATACCCCAGTGACCTGACATGGTGAACTGGACCAGACGTCTGAAACATTCATTTTACTATGCTCAGTAATATTACTTCAAAAATTGTTATCCAGACTTATGTTGGATTTCAAGTGCATTTAAAGCTATTGCATTAATACTTTTGTTATAAATATTGTTTTTAGAATTATGCTTACTATAACAAAAACTAACTTCTCTATGTCAGCTTTTTAAATTTATATATTGGACCCATTCAATTCCCAAAATGTTTGTAAGCACATTAATCATTGAGCTAGTTATCCTCACTAAAGTAAATAACTTAATAATTATTACTACCAGATTATTTTTTAAATAGAATCATATATTGCAGGTAAAATATTGCTCATTTTATACAAAATAAGATGCATAAAGTAGTATTTTTTTCAAATCTCAGTGTTTGGAAATAGCTTACTGTATTTATACTGTTAACAGCCCTTAATGGACGCTGCTTTTAGTTATTTTTTTAGTGTACAATATCAAAAATTTATTATTATTTCTCTTATAAGATAAATTAAACACAACAAAATTAGAAATATAATAATCAAACAGACATGTATACAAAAGACAAAACCACACATGACACTAATTTTAACCCATATAAATCTGTGAGAGATTTTTACTGCTCAGGTCATCTTGAGATTGGGCAACCCATTGCATAAAATCTCCCGCCTCACTTAAGATGAAAGTAAAGAAGTCATCATTAAGGAAAAATGAAAAATGATGGTTTTAACTACCAACTATCATCACAAAATCTTTTGACAATTCCCTTTCATTTCATAAAATGCAATTCTAAATAAGTCCTCAACCTATTACTATGAATTGATTGAGGAGAGGGAAAATATTCGTAGATATTTTCACCAAATACAGTTTTAAAATAGTATATGAGGATACTTTTATTAAGGATGTGCCAATACCTTTTTAATAGCTTCTTGAATTATATGTACCTGTTACATAGACTCAACATAGAAAGATTTTGAAAAGTAATAATACTCTAAGAGCCCATAAATATCATTATGTCTACAAAATTAAGCTAGTAATTCTATCTTGATTAAAATAAAAGAGAAATATAAAAATTATGAATTTGGATCACTTTCTGTTTTGTGTACTAATCCTCATGTTTTGGTTTTGTGTTTCATGCAAAAAAATAAACTACATGCAAATATGAGGATTTGTTCCCAAATATTAACACATCTTAAAAAGTTCTATGTTCTAATGACTATAGCAATTATTAATCCATAAATATGATTAAATCAGTAAGATGACAAACATGAAGTTTTTATTTTTATGATTTCTGTTCTGGTTTTGAATTAAATACTTTATTTGTGAGAATCTGAAGAAATTGGTACTAAATGATGTTTTCAGATCTTGCTAGAAGCATTTGATATATATTGTAGCTGTGTTTTCGTAATAGAACAGTCTTAAGTAAAATTCCTAAGTGCTGACGATTTATGTGATAGTTTATCTGATGAAGAAGAAGTACATGGTAGGGGAAAGTGAATCAGAGATAAGATAATGCATCCTGAAGAAACATACAATAATTTGTAATGGATAACTTTATTTGTAATAAAGATCACTGGAATCTCCTGAGAGCAATCTGGAAACTGTTTGCCGGCAGCTCTGAATACTGACAGTCATTAATGGTTCTTCCTTTCTGCTTACTTAAGGCATAACATTTCTGCCATGAACTTTATTTCTGCATGGGCAAAGTAGGTGAGTTGAGCTTGACAGACTCTAAAATGAGAGATTAGTAAAGAAATCTCTGAACTAAGTGTGAATCCCCATGGAACTGTCACCAAATGGATGAGCCAAAGTGAGAAGTAACAAAGTGATAAAGAAGGTGTTGTTTATGGTTATATGATTTTAGGGAAATCAAAACCTAAACATATGAAGTGTTAAAATAAATGTATGAAAAAATACAGAATTTCATCTTATCCATACCTTTATACAAAATATGGAAGCTTTAATAATTTAAATTAATATTTATATAAAAGAAAAATCAAATTACAATAATCCTTTGCCAAATTCTGGTCCTAAGAATGACTTACAGTATCAAAAAACAAATAATTTAAATGTCATTAAGCTTGATATGATGCCTTTTTAAATGTAGTTGGGTTTGAACATATTTATAGATTTGTAGACAGATATCTTAATACAAAAATTTAAGTTTTTATCAGGCATTATAACATCTCTCTGACTTCAGTAAATAATGGAGATGAATAAAATGTAAAGCAAAAAGTATTTTGAATATGAGAGAGAAACAGCCCATTCAGAGAGAGGAGGAAATGAACCAGGGGATAGTTACCTCATTGTATTTAAAGGAAGCAGAAAACTGTAACCCACAATAAAGGATTAAATAGATACCCAGGGGTTAAGACACCTAGGAAGGATGCCAATGTGGAAGCTGAAGAAAGGACAAATCCTATCAATTTTCTTAGGGTGGGGAAAAAAGAAAAGTACTCTATAAGTTTTATTTTGTGAAGTCAAAGTACAATTATCTCCCCGACTCTGTAAAGACAACAAAGCATCTTCCTGTCCTTCATGACCTTCCTGGGTTGATATGATTTAAAATGTCAGTTTAGCTAAGATTTATATTTTTGTTTTTATACAATTTAAAGTAACCTTTGAGTTTTGGCACTTGCTCATTGAGAAAGAGAAATGGAAGAAGCTTGAAAGGCTTTTTTTGTATTTATTTATCTTAGATAGATAGATAGATAGATAGATAGATAGATAGATAGATTTTATTTATTTAGAAGTACTGGGGTTGAAGCAAGGCTTTCCAGAAATCTATCAACCACTGAAGAATAGAGCTCTGTCTCTCTATTTTAAATCAAAGACTCAAGGAAATCATGTAAAATGTCTCGGAAAAGACTCTGGTATTTATCACATGGCTGCAGGACTGCACCTGGAGTCCTAAAGAATCCATATGTCCATCCATAATGATGACTTTTTATTTTTCTGATTAATACTAGCAAATAGTCATAATCAAACCAAGAAAGAAGAATATACTTAGCATTATCATATCTATTCTGTTACAGATTCCCTACTGTGCTCTCCTATCCAGTGGGAAAAAATGAATACTGAGGATCTGTTGAGCCTTTGCTTATTCAAGATTTTATAATTTCTTCTTCCTAGGGGGGCACACATATTCAAATATATTATATTGATGCACTATTTCCAGATGAAGTAATAATTAATTTTACTTTTATCCGTACGTTAAAAATATCCTTCATTATTATCTGAGAACTAAAAAATGTACTTATTTTATATGCCAGTATTTCACTTAGAAAAATTTTAGAAGAAACAGAGTGAGAGACAGACCCAGAGACAGAGAAACAGAAAGAGACAGAAGAGATGAAGACAGAGAGACAAATAAGGAACAGTGAATTAGACAGAGATTTACATTTATTTAGAAAAGGAAAAAAATCAGCTATGTCTGTATTTGTTGACCTTGAGTACTTTTCAGTTCATGCTAGAAAGTATTATCAAATGTTCTTTGCAGATATAATCTTCAACACATTTGACCACTAAATAAATGCTTCTTTCCATTATAAATGAATGTTATACCCATTGTCTATATGAGAAGCAATGTTTCCCTTTAATGACTTTATTTCTCAAACACCATCCTGCTAGAGGATACATAGGGACACATCTGCTCTTTAAGAAGTTACTTTCTTTCAGTGAGCTTCACTTTCTACAAAACATAATATAACTAAAGCTCATTGTATTAGATAACTGCCAGTAATATTGAATAGTTGTGTCCTTCGCATTTTATTTAACCTAAAGACTCATGTCCATTCTATTAGTCTTTGATAACATGAAAATTGGCTACAATGGTTATACTTCTTCCTGAAGACCATTTTTATTGTAGTTTTTTGTTTGTATGTTTTGTTTTGTTGTTTGTTTTGTATCGGCTAGAAAGCAAAAGAAGTACTTCCAAAAATATTTAAGAAATATTTATAGAATGTTGAATCTGATTAATTAAAATCAAATTGCTTACCTTAATATACATGGAAAAAAATGAAAGAACTGGGCTCATTTTGAGCCATTATTCTCAAATGGAGAGTTTCCATGCAGATGCTATTTTCTTCAATGGAAAGTACAGTAGTTTCACTTCTAAAGTAATGTAAGTTGTATCAATGGTAGCAACAAAAACCAAATTCTAACATTTTACAAAATCATGTTGATTAAGGTGCTGTCAACCCTCTCTATTCAATCTACACTAAGAAGAACCTGGTAATAATTGTGATTATGTTCCCTTGCTGTGGTAATCTACTTTTATTTTATCATAAAATCAAAATGTGATTTTATGTAGTAATTTACTATTGAGAGTTTGTTTCACAGAATGTCCTTATTTACAAATTCAAATTAATTTATCTACATGGCTACTATAATAAGAGAACTAATTTGTATCATATTCATTGTTATTCATCATAACTTCTATCCCTGTTTAGTTGTAAAGTTTCAAATAGGTTTTTCCAGGCCATACAATAAACAAATCTAAAATGTAGAAACAGATAAAGCTGAGAGGGTGAGAAAAAGATTATCAGAAAATTTTTTGTCTTCATGTGATTGCCTTAATTGTTTCTACCTATTTATCTCTCCCAGTTTGTGAGCCTATAGCTGTTTCCAAGCGGATAATGGTAGATGAAGTCACCATCTCTGTAAATGTTTCCCTGAATGTTTTTCAAAAGACACATCTTTTTGTTCTCCAACAATCTGAACTGGATTAATATGATTGTACTAACAACTTCCATGCAATAACTTGTACATAATTAGTATACTTAAGCTTTTACATGAAGACATAATAGTTATTGATGACAAATATTTCATTATGGAAAATGAAGAAAACTGAATTGAGAAAATATGACAAAGTATTAGCATCATATATTTAAATATTAAACATAAAATATTAATGCTGCATAATTAAATGAGATGCATTTTATGAGCAATGTGCTATTTTAATTCATGACTTCTTTCAATTTCTTTTTTTTTTAATTTTCACAGTTACAGGCACATAAACACACACACATATACAAATACACACATACATACAAGTTTTCTAGACGATAATGAGAACATGACCAACACTGAATAGATGTCAGCAAGAGATATGAATTACAGAATTCTTTTCTAAAACTCTCTCTCTCTCTCTCTCTCTCTCTCTCTCTCTCTCTTTCTCTCTGTATGTGTGTTTATGTGTGTCGTTATTACTCTTAGTTGAGATAGGGTCTCACTGGTCTCACTCTGTAGCAGGGTAGCTTGTGACTCATCAGAATGCCCAATTTTTGACTCTTGAATTTAACAGTTGCATCTAGAGTCACCATGCTTGTTCTCTCCTGTTGCCCCATATACAATATCTACCATGGCTAGATGGATAAACTAGAACATAAGTAGATAGTGATGAGTTAATTGATATAACTTAATATGCAAAAAACCACTTAATATTTATTTATATTTTGAGAATTTCATATAAGGGTTGTATTTACATGTAATTTTCAGTCTCCTTACAACTCCTACATAACTGCCTCTCAAAATCAAGACTAATTTTTTCTTTAATTAATATTGTTACATTATTCAAAAATATAAATATCTAAATATAACTTCCTAAGCCTGAATCTATTTAATTTGTTCCCCATGTAAATGTTTTTAGGGCCATTTATTTCTTATTGGAAAATCAGTTCGGGGGTTCATTCCTTGCAAGAGTGATTCCCCTTTTCTCTGAACTCATAAATTGCCTGGAGCTCTTCACTGATTGGGACCCTGTGAGGTTTCCCCATCATTGTTAGGATGGTACTTGATATTTCCTTGTTCAGAACTTGTTGAGGTCATCAAAGTGTTAAGATCTCATGGTTACAGTTTCATGTCATACATACACGAGACGCTACATCATACTCAATGTTCTGGTACCCTGGATTGTAAAACCTTTCTTTCCCCTTTCTGTGATGTTTCCTCAACTTCTTTTCTGCAGAGTTGTGGAGTAGGTGAAAGAACTGGTGCTGGACATTCCTGAGTCCACTATTCTCTGAGACGACTATTTGTGGATTTCTGTAGTGCTCAAAAGTAATAATTGTTAAAACCTCAGATGGGAAGTGGGAGCTACATTTGCCTGTTGTCATAACTATAAGCATTTAAAGTAAAGGGAGAAATAATATGATTTATTAGCTTCTCCTCTGGATACCATGTCCTCACCATCCTTGGGTAATTAGATACATTGTAATTTCATGTATGTATTTTCTCTTACCGAGTAATACTTAAGTCTTTCTGGGTGGGTTGTTGTTTAGGCCTAAGGGGCAAGTACTACTATTGAAACTTTGGGAATTTCAAACCAAATTTTGACTTTTTTTAGGGAAGAATAAGGTAAATATAAATAAATGAATATAAATAAATAAAACCTAAAATAATACAGAATGTTGTCCTTGTTCATGGTCAATTTTCAGAATTTGAAAATATGTCACCATTGCTTAGACACCCACAATCCTGACACAAGATTTGGAAGAACAGAGAAGGAACTGACCTGGAATTCTGTATGCAGAGGACTTGAAAAGTACCTGCAGAGGTACTTTTTTTGGTACCACCCTCACCTGAATAATGACACGGAGGTTTCTTATTAAGTATGAAAGCTTGGTCTTATCTTTTGTGTGTTTCTTATTTTAGTTAGGGTTTGCTATTGCTGTGAAGAGGCACCATGACCCCAGCAGCTCTTATAAATGAAAACATTTAATTGATGATACCTTGCTTGTAGTTTCTGAAGTTCAGTCCATTATCATCATGGTGAGGACCATGGCAGACATGGTGCTGCTGGAGCTGAGAATGCTACATCTTTCAGGCAGCAGGAAGTCAACTGACTGCTAGAAGCCTATTTCCAGGCAGTCAGATGAGCTTGGATGAATATGTTAAGTCGGTACTAGGAAGTAGCAGTGACTACCTGTTTCAAACAAGTAGCCCCCTAGCCTGAGCCATTTTTATTTACACGATTTTGATGGTTTGCACAAACAGTATTAATTAACCACTAAAAACAAAACTGCCCCTCACTCAGCATGAATCTGTAATTACAAATGCTGCTAACTGGGCGCTCTCTCCTACCTGTAGGTGTGCCTAGTTAAGAAACTTCCTTTGTGGCTTGCAACACTGCTTATGCTTCTACATTAGAGCTATTGACCAAATAGTAATGGTTACCAGCAGGAAAGTTGGAGGACAGAAGGGAAATTTGCAAAGGAAAAAACTAACAATTATTGTAACCAGTTTTATAGCATCATGCAGAATGAGGGGCAGTTTTGTTTCTAGTGGTTAATATTTACATCTGTTAAGGTCTGTGTTCTCACAATCAACTCAGCAGCCAAAGCTAGATCAATTCATTCTACCTTCTGAATCACTCTCTCTCCTCAGAGGATATACCAGGTAATGTTCTGCAGAGATGGGGAAGAAGCACGAGACACAAGCAAACCCACGTGTACAATTTTATTAAAGATCTGTGAGGATGGGCCCGTGGGAAAAATAGTGAACAGAGGGGGTGAAAGAGAGAGTGGGAACGGTGCCTTTAGCTTTTAAAGGTTTCCCAGCACATGCACATGAGGGGAAAGACGTGTCTATGTCAGATGCTGATGACGGGTGGCACTATGCCATGTGCATTGGGGGAGGCTTCTATGTCAAAAGCTTGTGACGCAGATAGCGGGCGACTCACGCATGTGCACCTGGGATATGTATGCTGGCCTCCGAACCTGAAGTGAAGCCTTATGGGTGGCTAAAGGAATTACATATCACATTTGGTTTATTATAAAAATTTGGGGAGGTTAAGGATCTTAATGGGTAGCCTTACCCCCACGTCGGTCCAGAGAGTATTGAACTTCCTGCTGACTTTGTGGGCATCGAGAGGTTTGGGGTGTCCGATGCGTGCTGTCTGGTCATGTCCTGCCCGTTGGTGTCCTGGGGTGGCTGATTAAAACAGCATTTCTTTGGGCTTTGAGGAACTGAGTCATCTGATGGCTTGGACTTTGTAGGATGCTGGAAAAACAAAATTATGTTTAGGAGAGGAAAAAATTAGGTTAGTAAAGGGGAGGTTTAAGATGGGGGTCTTAAGGGTCCCTGAGACCAGGAATGACAGAGAAAGAATTAAATGATGGATGGGGGGTTAGGGGTTTCCAAGGTCAGGAATGATAAAAATTAAATGATACTTTTCTGTTCAAGTCTGGTCCATTCAGGTGGGTCAAACTGGCTCCCTGGAGCTTAAAAAAAAAAAAGTCTCAAAAAGAAATAAATTTTAGATGTGTTAACCATATATGATTAGGATAATGGAGGGTATTATGGCATTACCTCAACATCCAGGAGACACTGCTGCAGTCAGTGATGCACCTGTTATGTTAAGGAACTTGTTAAGATATTGCATACCATCTGGGCTTTTAACAATTTTTGTACATTTGGCTCTATGTCTGATGATGATTTCTGTAACAACATCTGAGTGGTTATTTGAACATTTAAGCATGACATTGGAGGTATACTTGTTAAGATATTGCTTACCACCTGGGCTCCTGACAGTTTTTGTACCT
>LOEQ01006597.1:78208-98583 GCA_001685075.1 Bramus lutescens | reverse complement strand
AAAAAAAAAACAATAACATCTTGAATTTTGCATGCAAATGGATGGAAAAAGAAAACATTATCATAAGTGAGGTAACCCAGACCCAAAATTATGAATATGGTATGTACTCACTCATTAGTGGATTCTACCCATAAATAAGGGACATTGAGCCTATAATTCATGATCCTAGAGAAGCTAAATAGAAAGGTGAACCCAAAGAAAAACATGTAGTTATCCTCTTGTATATTATAAGTAGCCAAGATTGCCAGGCAAAAATTGGGAGCTTGGGGGTCTGGGGGTGGAAGTAAAGAGAGAGAGAAGTGAGGAGGTGAGGATGTGAATTTTTTTTTTCTATTGATGTCAAGTATCATGAGATCTTTGTATATTTTGGAGATCAGTTATCTCTCTTATGTGGGATTGGTGAAGATCTGTTCTCATACTGTAGGCTGCCATTTTTCTTGTCGACCATTCCTTTACTTCTCAGATTCTGAAGGTCCCATTTATTAATTGTTGCTCTCAGTGTATGTTCTACTGGCGTTATATTTAGGAAGTGCTCTACTGTGCCAAAGTGTTCAAGTGTACTTTCTACTTTCCTTTTTCAGAGGTTTAGTGTGTTTGTTTTTATGTTAAGGTCTTTGATTCATTTGGAATTGAGTTTGTGCATGGCAATAGATATGGATCTATTTTTATTCTTTTTCATGTTGATATCCAGTTATGCCAGGATCATTTGTTGAACAGGATTTCTTTTTTCCATTTTATATTTTTAGCTTCTTTGTCAAAAAAAATCAGGTGTTCATAGGTGTGTGGATTGATATCTGGGTCTTCAATTCAATTCCATTGCTCCTCCTGTTGTTTTTATGCCAATACGAGCCAGTTTTAATTACTTTAACTCTATTGTAGAGTTTGAGGTCAGAAATGATGATGCATCCATAATTCTTATTGTACAGAATTGCTTTGACTATCCAGGGCTTTTTGTTCTGTCACATGAAGCTGATTCTTATTCTTTCAAGATCTGTAAAGAATTTTACTGGGAATTTGTTGGGAATGTCACTGAATCCATAGCTTGCTTTTGTTAAGACAGTCATTTTTCCTGTTACCTCTACCTAGCCAGGAGTATAAGAGATTGTTCCATTTCCCCGTGTCTTCTTCAATTTCTTTTTTCAAAGATTTAAAGTTCTTGACATACAGGAGTTTCTCTTCTTTGGTAGGAGTTAGCTGAAGATATTTTATGTTGTTTCTGATTATTGTAAAGGATGATGTTCCTCTGATTTATTTCTCACTCTGCTTATCGTCTTTATAAAGGAGGGCTATTGATTTTTTTTTTTTAGTTAATCTTGCATGCAGCAACCTTATTGAAGATGCTATTAGTTGTAGGAGTTCCCTGGTAGAGTTTTTGGGGCCTCTTATTTACACTATCATACCATCAGCAAATAGTGAGAAATTGACTACCTTTGTGATTTTTATCCTCTTGATCTCCTCTAAAACTATAAGTACTATACTGAATAGATATGCAGAGAGTGGACAGCCTTGTTTTTTTTTCTGATTTTAGTTGGATAACTTTGTGTTTCTCTTCACTTATATTGATGTTGGCTGTATATTGACTTTATTATTTTTATGTATTTATTTTTTTATGTATGTTCCTTGTAATCCTGTTCTCTCCACGACTTTTATCATAAAGGGGTGCTGAATTTTTTAAAGGCTTTTTCAGCATTTACTGAGAGTATCATGCATTTTTTTCTTCTTTAAGTTTGCTTATATGGTTGATTACATTGGCATATTTTTATATGTTAAACCATGACAGCATCGATGATTTTTCTGATGTGTTTTTGGATTCGGCTGGCCTGTATTTTATTGAGTATATTTCTATTCATGTTCATGAATGAGACTGGTCTGTAGCTCTCTTTTTTAGTTGTGTCTGTGTGGCTTGGGTATCAGGGTAACTGTAGCCTTGTAAAAAAGAGTTTAGCAAGGCTCCTTCTGTTTCTATTGTGTAGAACAATTTAATGAGTATTAGTATTAATTCTTTCATGAAAACCTTGTACAATTCTGCACTGAATCCATCTGGGCTTTTTATTGGTTTGAAGACTTTTGATGACTATATCTATTTCCTTAGTGTTTTATAGGTCTATATAATTTGCTTACCTGGTCCTGATTTAATTTTGGTAAGTGATATTTATCCATAAACTTGTCTACTTCCTTTAAGTTTTCCAGTTTTGCTGAGTATGGATTTTTAAACTATGACCTGAAGATTTGCTGCATTTTGTCTGTGTGTGTTGTTATGTCACCATTTTTTATTTCTGATTATGTTAATTTGGATATTCTTTCTCTGCCTTTTCTTAGTTTGAGTAAAAATGTATCTTGTTTTGCTGATTTTCTCAAAGAACAAACTCGGTGTCTCATTGATTCTTTGTATTGTTTACTTTTTTTCTATTTTGTTGCTTTCTAGTCTCAATTTGTTTATTTCCTATCATTTAGTACTCCTTGGTAAGTTTGCTTCTTTTTGTTTCAGAGCTTTCATGTGTCATATTAACTCTCTAGTGCGGAATTTTCCAACCTCTTTATATAGGCATTTAGTGCTATGAACTTTCCTCTTAACACTGCTTTCATGTGTCCCATAAATTTGAATATGCTGTGTGGTCATTTTAATGGAATTTTAAGAAGACTTTAATTTTTTCCTTTATTTCTTTCTTAACTCATTGGCGATTCAGTTGAGCATTGTTCAATTTCTATGTGTATGTGTTTTCTGAAATTAGTGTTGTTGAAATCTATCTTTTATTCAAAGTGATCCAATAAGATTCATGGGGTTCTTCCAATATTTTTGTATTTGTTGAAGTTTGTGGTTTTTTTTTTGAGTATGTGGTCAATTTTTAAGAAGGTTCCAGGAGGTTCTGAGAAGAAGTTATATTCTTTTATGCTTGAATAGAATGGTCAATAGGTGTATGTTAAGTTCATTTGAGTCATGACATCTGCTAGTTTTCCTATTTCTCTGTCAAGTTTTGTCACACTTGTCCAGTGTTGAGAGTGGTGTGTTGACATCCCTACTTTTAGTATGTGGGCATAAAGTGTGATTTAAGCTTTAGTAATATTTATTTTATATATGAGGATGCTCTTGCATTTGTGGCATAGATGGTCAGAATTGAGATTTCCTCTTGTTGGGTTTTTCCTGTGACAAACATGAAATGTCCTTCTTTGACTCATTTGATTGATTTTAGTTTGAAGTCTATTTTGTTAGATATTAGGATAGCTACACCAGCTTCTTTGTTAGGTTCACTGATTGGCAAATCTTTTCCTATCCTTTTTCTTTAATGTATGTCTGTCTTTGAGGTTTAGGTGTGTTTGCTGAATGCTGCCAAGAAATGGATTCTGTTTTTGTATCCAGTCTGTTAGCTTGTGAGCTTTTATAGATGAGTTGAGTCCATTTACAGTTAGGGATATTAATGATCAGTGATTGCTAGTTCTTGTAACTTTAGTTTTTGTTGCTGGTGTTATTGTGTGTGTTTATTCATTCTGAGGTATTTGATGTCATTATATTATCTATTGCTTGTGGTTTTTGTGGGTGTAGCTGACTTCCTTGGGTTAGAGTTTTTTTCTAGTACTTTGTGTAGGACTGAATTTGTGGATAGTTATTGTTTAAATTTTGTTCTGTAGAGAATTCTTCTTTTCTCCTCCATGGCGTATTGAAAGTTTTGCTGGGTGTAGTACTTTGGGATGGCATCTGTGTACTTTTAATGTCTGTAATATGCTTGACCAGGACCATCTGGCTTCTATTGTTTCCACTAAGAAGTCAAGTGTAATTCTGATAGGTCTGACTTTATATGTTACTTGGTCTTTTTTTCTTTGAAGATCTTAATATTCGTATGCTTAGTGTTTTGATTGTTATGTGGCAAGGGGACTTTTTTGGTTTAGTCTATTCAGTGTTCTGTTAGCTTCTTGTATTTTCATTGGTATATCTTTCTTTATGTTTGAAAAAAGTTTCTTCTAGGATTTTTTTGAGTATATTTTCTGTGCCTTTGAGTTGGACTTCTTATCCTTCTTCTATCCCTATTATTCTTTGGTTTAATCTTTTCATGGTATTCCAGATTTCCTGATCATTTTGTGTTAAGCTTTTTCTAGATTTACCATCTTCTTTGACCAATGAATCTATTTCCTCTTTCATATCTATAACACCTGAGATTCTTTCTTTTATTTCCTGTGTTCTGATGTTCATGCTTTCATTTGTGATTCCTGCATGTTTCCCCATATATCCTGCTTCCTGAATATTCTGTTTGTATTTTCCTTATTGGTTCTATTTCAGTTTTCAAGTCTTGAATTGTTTCTTTCATCTGTTTGATTGCTTTTCTTTTCTTTCTCTCTCTTTTTTTGATTTTGTTTAAGGGTTTTGTTGACTTTTTTCCATTCTTTTTCTCTGTTATTTTCCTCTACTTGTTTCAGGAAATTTTTCATTTTCTCTTTAAGGGTATCAAACATTTATCATAAGTTATTTTTAAGGTTGTTTTCTCATTCTTTATCTCTGTTGTGGTATTCAAGTATTGCTATTGTGTATGGGTGGTGCCATGTTGCTCTTTGTATTGTTGAATGTGTTCTTACTTGTTGTCTACCCATCTTTTCTTCAACTGGTGTAGTTAGGACTGTGTCTCCCATAATCAATCCTCCCAGTCTGCCAGTGGGTCCAAAGCTCAGATGTCCTCTCATCATGGTAGATTCGGAGCCATCACGACTTTAGTTGCTCGGTGCTATCAGAGCTCATTTTGGCCTTCCTACCTGCTATCAGAGGTCATTTGGGCCATTCTTGCCTGCTTCTGGAGGTTGCTTGGGACTTGCTTCTCTACTCACAGAGGTGTCTGAGTCTTGCTTGCCTGCTCCCAGGTTGCTCAGGTCTTCCTGCCTGCTTTCAAAGGTCACTCCAATCATGTTTTTTTTTTCTTCCCTTTTTATTACAATGAAAGATTACTTATTTGGTTAATTTTGATTACTTTAAAAAATTGCCAGTTTATTGGCATCATAAGAGAATTACAAAAGAAATATCACTAATATCAAGCTATTAGTCCACTGGTTACACTTATTATCTTACGGAAAATAAATAAGGACTACCAAGATTCCCCAAATTCTAGCTAATCTTCTGAATGACATGGACATAATATATTTGAGTTCCTAATTTCAAATAATTGTATTAATTCCCTAAAGCACCTGTGATTAACACATAATCTTTATTTAAAAATAATGCTTAGCTTCCAAACAAATGATGCTGTGTATTTATAACTAATAAGAAAATATTTTCACATTATTAATATTCTATTTCTAGATTAGAAATTTCTACATATGTAGTTTTATATCCAAATTGTGGTCTCCTCAAAATAGTCCCTCAAATCCATTTTCATAAAAAGTCTTTTACTTGACACTTACTCTTTCTGATACCTCATTTACTCTGTTCATCATCATGATAATGTTATGCTACAGACTAGAATGAAAGAAATGCATGGATTTTGAAAGAGGATGAATTATTAAATCTTCAAACTTTGAACAAATATTAGTACGAAGTGGGCTGATATCTTAAAGGCTATTTGCTGAAGGAGTGGAGGGAGCTCCCGCAGTATGTTATAATCTTTTATGATGTGGGATGTCTTTCTGTATGTGTGTTGTTCTTATTGGTTAATGAATAAAGTTGCTTTTCCCTATTGCAGATCAGAATATAGCCAGGCTGAAAGAGATATATAAGCAAGTTAAGTTTTCACTTAAATACTAGTAGTCCATAGAAAATAATTTATCAATTCATGCTACTCTGTCTGCAAAAAATCTGCTTTCCCAAGACAAAATCCGAGTTAACAAAATGTCTTAGGAAAGCAACTTTAAACTTTAAGACAATAGAAATTATGCTAAATATCTTTTCTGTTGATATTGTTAAGATACTAAATATTATCAAAAGGAGGATAGTTAGAAAATCATTAATAAAAACATTGTTGAAACCATACAAAATGCCTCAGTCAAGAAGAGAATAATTGAATACAAAATGTATAAAACACAAATCGAGAGTTATTAGATGGCTCACCTGGTAAAGGTATTTGCGACCTCCACATGACATGACATGTGTAAGCATTTCCATGAACACACACACACAATACACATATATATGCACACACACAAATTAAATATTCACAATAACAAGAGCATGAAATGATTCTAAATTGAAATATATTAGCTAAGTTTAAGGGAAAAGAAAAGAAAAATGAATAAATATTAAATATTACAATAAAATCCAGAGAGATAAAATGTAATCTGAGAATCTATTGCACAGTATTATATTTAAATAGAATGAGTAAACACGAAGAAATGGGAAAAAATATCTACTAAAATAAATCAAGTAAAAAGGACAATATAAGCAGCAAAACAACAAGGATGTTGAAGATAGTATTGAAAAGCTCCCCCCATAAAGGGAAGTATTTGCTTTCATGGACAAATTGCATCATGCACTGATAAAAGAATGGTATTTTTCCTGCTTCAACTTTCCAAAGTGAAGGAGAAAAAGTTTCTTACAAAATTTTTGAACACTTCTTCTTCTGTGTTATGTGAATATGTGTGATATATATTTTCTTATAAGTCTAGAATCCCCTGAAATCCTGTGAAACACAACACATACAATTTGCAGCCCAATCTCTGATGTACGTGGTTACAAAATTCCCAAATTAAATACTAATAAATCAATTTTATAAAAGATTAAACAGGCTAACCATGAAGGGGTCATATTTATTATGCAGATTTGTACTCACATATGCAATATAGGAAAATATGCCATCCTAACAGAAGGATAGTTGGAGCTCTTATCTCAACAGATAAAGGAAACAACTTTCAATAATATCAAAACTTTTCACTAAAAAAGTCAAAAATTTTATTGTTTAAGTGAATTTATCAGCATGCTGGAAGCTGATTTTTAAAAGCTTAAGACATCCACATGGTCAATCTCAAATGATAATTATTTCCATACGATCAAGTCAAGCAAGGTTCTCTAGTCTCACTGTTCTTCTACTCAGTGTTCTAATCATGTAAGAATTTATAACAAGAAAAACAAAACAAGAATCGGAAACTGATATGTTACAAATGAATAGGAAAATTAAATGATCACTGTTCTCAGGTGACACAAGTGTTCTTTTATTATTTTCTAAAAATATTAAAATCAAATAATTTTTATCATTAAAGATAAAATGTAGAATAGTGACATACAGTGGGGAGAACCATATTTTACAGCATTTTCAATTCTTTGGCATGCTTCTATTTATGAGATTCAATCAATGAGTATTCATTTCTATTCTCATAGTTTTCAAAATTCTGATATTCACGCATATTTCTAGCAATATGTATACACTGTAATTTGAATAAAGAATAAAATACATTGCATTTAGTGGTATTTGCAAAAAAACCCTAATCTCTACAGAATATTTATTGAAATATAGTTTAAACTTCAGGCATTATACTGAAGGTAACAGTGAACCTGAAAAAAAAAAGTTCCCCCTCAGATGTTGATCATAGTCTATAATATACACCTGTAAGAAGTAACGAAACAGATGTACATGTGGTTATAACAGAATATTTAGCCTAAAGAACAAGGGAGTACTTTGAGAATTTGAAACTTCTTTACTAATGAGTGAACATGCACAGTATGCTTCATATAAGTCCCTTCAACAGTCTCAGGGTATAATAGATTTTTTATTCTAAATTAGCTTCATAACTGAGTAGGGCACACTTGTTATTCTATGATAGATAATGGTAGTTCAGCAAGTCATGAAATTCCACCTAGAAAATCTTTAAAAATCTGTAAAATAGTTCAAGTTTTAGAAGGAACTAATTTGATAACGTGAGATATGGAATAAAAACACAGAATGAGTGGCTTTCCCATATAGCCATGCTGAAACAAATATTTGGATATTTTACAAAGAAATAACAAACATCCCAATCACAATATCAAAAAACAATTAATTCATATAAATTTAGAAAATTTGAAGAAATGTGTTCACTAAAGTAGCAGGACACAATTGATGTTGATACAAGTAAATGGGAAAAATCCTTGTTATCATAGACTAGGTAAATTAATAAAAGTGTCAAAATTCTTTTGAATACTTCATTATTTCATTTTTTAGTTCGACAGAAAAAAAGCACACAAAATTTATGTGATGCAGTGGGTAGTCACTCTGCTCATGACCTTGGGCTATCTGGCCTGAGTGAGGTGGTGCTTCTTGTCTACCTATCTGACCTCTTACAGCAAAGAAGGCAGTGGTGCTGTGCTCTCTTGGATGGTGAAGACAAAGGCAGGTCACGTAAAGCAACAGGTAATTGAAGGGTCCCCAGCTTTTCACGGACTGTGCATATCCTGTATTCGTAAGTGTATTTTATCACTTTAGTGTCTTAATAAATCTTTGATACCCCTTAAACAGAAACACATGGATTTCTCTTAAGAGGATGTTACTGCACATAATTCAAAACAATGGAAGCAAACTTGAAGAAGTTTTGCAAATGTTATACCACCTTATCTCAAATTATATTTTAAATCTAAATGATGAGTAGAGTACAGGAATAAATGAATACAAGTATATAGACCAAAATAAAGTCAAGAACTGTAAAATACACATGCATAATAAACACATGAACATAATATACACATGAGTAAAATCACGAGAAATTTTGCTGGGAAACAGAAATGAGATCCATGTTTGGCCTTTGGTATGGCTTTGATATGAAGACTATACACACACACACAAAAGAGAGGAGGCAACTTGCTATGTACCAGAGCAAATGTTACCTCAAAATATCCCAAAGCTAAGCATAGTTCAAACTGATTCATTAAAATGCACTCGCATTGATTTTTGTTATGATTTTGTATGTTTTTGCAGCATAAATTTTTAATATTATAGAGTAATCATGGTGGAGTTTTCTTAAGATATTAAAACAGAGCTATCTCGAGACTTTGGAGCAACCATTATGAACTCATATCCCAAGGAATATAAAAATTAAACTCAATAGAGTCAAGCTTATGGCAGCATTAGTCACAGTTGTCAATGTTTATATAGAGGTCATTAGACCATCCACAGTGTATGAATGATTAAAGGATGTGTAATATACTCATAATGTTTGTTTTTATTTAAATAACTGGGATAGGATATTATCCACACTGAAAACACACATCTTTCCATTTGCAGAAACATGAGTCAGCCTGGAGACTGTTAAAGTAAGAGTTGCTATATAAAGACTTAAAAGTTAAAGAATATGAATATGCAATTATATAGGAAAATACCTCTTAGAGACCAAATATATGCCACAGTGAATATAGTTAATACTGTTGTATGTTATTGTATTATATCCTAGAAAGTTGGTGAAGTAGGTTTATCAGTACTTACTATAAATACCATGATGCTGTACATGCACATTTGATGTGTCACAGGAATAAACATATACAGTACACATCATGCTACATAGCTTAAATATTTATTTGATATTTAGATTTCAAATTTGAATTTTTATATGACTTTTTCCATGTGAAGGCATGTCATATGTTGGGTATGTGCCCATTGCTGACAGACGATGGCAACTGGTGTCTGGAGCCTGGCAGGGAGGCAGTTATTAGAGAACAAAATGTAGATGGTGGTAAACAAACACATGTCCTCTGATAAAGCTGTAAACTTTGTTAAGCATTGAGCCCTCTCTATATACCCCAACATATTTTTACTAAAAATGAATTTAAAAGTTGAACTAGCAAATGTAGAAAACCGAAGGACAGCCATATTAAAACATATGAATGAAAAGCCAGGAAAAGTAATTCCCCAGACATGTTTAGAAAGCAGTTTCACAGTGTTTTTCACAAAGATACTTGAATCCTTAAACTTTTCAGGAAAGTAGGAAAGTTCTAGGGGACAAAGATATCATCATTTAAAACTCACTGAACTTTGATGGTAGAACATGAAACAGTTTTAACAACTTACTGAAGAGCTCTGAGCCACAAGGTAACAGAATTGAACTGTCCCATAAAATATTTAGAATTCATTTCATTTGTCAGCTCTTTTTGTTTTAATAATTAATTAGAAATTCACTCTTCAGGTTTACTGGTTACTTTATAGAGACATGTACAAAAAAGACTTCGAGATTCTATTTATCTTCCCGTCAGTATGGATCATATTTCAGCTATTTTTGCTTTAAAAATATTTTTATATAAACAAGATTATGCAATACTCTAAATTTAAGAGTGTTCAAAACCTGTACACTAAAATGTTAGTTCTTTGTCATACTGTCCTGTGAATTTTTTTTAATCAGTGAAGAAATCCAGATAAATCTTTAGCCTCATTTTACCCCAACAGGCACCATTATTTACACTTCTATACTCATTGTTTTACCTCAATATCTCTACTGGAAGAGGATTGGAATAGCTCTACATGTGATAGATTTTATATGTTCATTTCTGAATTAAAATAGTCTATGTCCATCAACCTTTCCCTTCTTGAAAGTATTTTAAAATTATTTATTTTTATTGTAACCTTATTTTTTAAAAATGTTGCAAATTATAAAAAAGAATTGACCTTAATCGCACCCAAAAACTGTATATCTTAAGAACTCCTATGCCATTAGAGTAGTAATTTAGAACGGTAGCAGTAGAGCTTTATGCTAAATTTTATACTTTCACTGACCACTATAGAATTTTTATGCACTATCTTACCAAAAAATGAAAAATCTTTGGCTGATTTAAAACTAGAAAAACAATTAGATTTATCACCTTCTTCATAAATCTTATTCATTACCTGCATTTGGTCCTTCTGCATGTGCTAGTATTTCACCATTTCTTTTTTCTGCATTTGATACTCCATGCATATGTATATTTGTTTTCGTATAGACATACATTGTTGGTTAGATTCCATATATGAGTAAGAACATGTGTTTACCTTTTCCTTCTGACATTATGTGACCTTGCTTAATACTCTAAGCCTCAAAATTCTTAAGTTTTTGTTATTTTTATATAAAATTGAGTATTATAGATGTATATCATTTATACACACATATGTAATACATATATACAATATTTTCATGATACACTCCTCAGTTGATGAGCAAGTAGAGATTTTATTCTCTCCTAGAGCAAAGAAAGTATTGATATTGACATGTTCAAATCCACACTTATTATTCTTATGTAAGAAAAATAATATCATAAAATATATGTGAATACATAATTTGTGCATGTAGTTCCCCACAGACTGGATTCAATTTTTGGTTTTATGTTCTGACTAAGAAAATGTATTACTAAGAAATGTGTATCATGTCTTTACCTGAACAATGCTTTAACATCCACTAAATATTTTCTTCTTTCAGAGTATTTGAGCATTTTATACACTCAACAACATTGTATAATGTTTCTTCTTAGCATTAATTCCTATTGTATAATGTCAAACTTCAAGTCAGTATACTGAACATTAATTAGACATTTAAAAATATGTTTTTTTCATGATTAGTGTGGTTTTTGCATATATATTTGGCTAACTTTGAAAACCATTATTGCTGGGTATTTTATGTAGATTATTGACTATCTTTAGTTGAAATTTACTTTTTCAGCTATGAACTGAATTTTATTGAGTGAAATAAACTTTAATAAACATATAATGTTTTATTTTATGTTTGAATTTTGTTACTATATTTAATCTATCTATCTATATATTTCTTTGTTTTTTTTTCTTAAAAATAAAGAATGCTTTATATGCATTGGAGTTAAGCAATCATTCTATTTTATTTTATATGATAGTGATTCCTAATACAAGTAAAATTACGCTTACTTTCTTAATTTTTAGTTTGTATAATTTTAGCTGCTTTTATAAGCACTCTTTTTATTTTTTTCTTTCATGTTATGCATCTCCATCCCATTCTTTCCCCAACCCCTATGTATCCACCCTCTTTCCTCCCCTCCAAAAAAAGTTAAATTAAACGAAAGAGAAGAAACGGAAAGCCAGTCTCATCGGGGAAGCTGAAACATGACACAATACACCATTTTGTCCATATATCTTTATTTGCCCATGTTCAATACAAAGAGTCATTGGTCTGGTTCAAGGTCTCTGTTTTCTGCTGTACTATGGATGCTGAGCCCTCAATGTAATTCCTCTTGGTTAGCGTGTCCTTAACTTGTGTTATGGAGAACCTTCAACTTTGGGTCTGCAAGACTGAACCCTTCACATGCTCCAACAAATCATATAAGATGAATGTTGGTGTAGTCCAAGTCATAACACTGGTCCTGCCTGAGTAGTTGCAGGAGTGGTCAGCCCTCCAGCTGTCCCTTGATATCACTCCATAGGTATACTTTCTTGGATTGCTCTTGCTAGTTCACCTGTCGCAGTAATAAACAAGGGGCAGGGCTGTTCTTCTGCTTTTACCATACTCAGATTCTCTTCTCCCATGCCTACACCTTTATAGTCAGCTCTACCGTGTTGCCCAGGCATGGTGCAGATCCCAAGTGTTGGAGCTGATGAGGGCAATCTGATAATAGAAAATAGCTAGTTCAGATAATATACCTGCTATTTCTAGGAGTCTGCACAGGTCTTCCCCTTTTCAATAAGTTGTAAATAGTTCCTCCAGAAAAACTTCTATATCCTTACAGTTATCTCAGGGTGTCTATCAATGTCAGTAGTCAGGAAACTGTCATGTTTGAAATTTTTAGGATAAATCTCCACCATGGTGACATACTCACGTCCTTCTTGAGCATCAACAAACTGAATGTGATATTTTAATGCTGTGTGAAATATGTTATAACCCCCTTTTTGTCTTTTTTTTCTTATTCTCTAACACCATTTCAGGTAGTCTTGTTTTCAGGTTCACTAATTTTCTTTTTATATTTATTTATCCTGTGATTGATTCTTTTATCATGTTGGTCTTTCAGTATATGTTTTATATCAAGAATTTTTTACTTTAATTGCCCATTGCTTGTTTATACAAATAACTCTCTGGTCATTTATTAAAATTATTTGGACAATTAGGTGTGCTCTTGGTTTTAAAAGTTGCGAATGACATTGAGTTAAGTTTTCTGTGTGTTAAAAGGAGATCTTGTTGTTTATCTTCTTTTGAAAGTATGTAGCTGTATTTTCTATGATCTTTCCAAATATACTAAATAGTTTGGTTATTTCTTCACCAGTATTCACTTGTACAAATAGCTTTTAGATGTCCTCATCTGCCCCAAATCTTCTTAGACCTAATTTTTCACATTCACCATTGTAGTATCAGATTCTACTACCAGTAGTGCTAGCCTAAGTGCCCATATGTGGTTGGTATGGTCTTCATCAAGAACCAGAGGATTATCAAGAAAGTGTAATCCTACTTCTTCACGTCTATTTATTGATTCATAGTAAGATGTGATACCTAACACAGTCACTAACATTATTAAATATCATTTTCTGTGACTGGAAGATTACTTTTCTAATTTTTTTATTCTTCCATTTGTTGAGCTTCCTTCTGATTTTCTGTCTACATACACTAAAAATGAAATCAAATACTTCATCCTACTCCCATCTACATTTTTTAAAAATTTCTCCTACTCTATATTTTCTTCCTTAGAATCTTCAATGACAAAATATTTTATTGGTATCTATTATTTTTTGTTTAACATGGTACCTTTAATTTTCTTATGCTTTAAGTTCTTACTATGGCTTTTATAAAATAAACTGCTTTAAAATATATAGTCTATTTTAGCATTAGTTTCAAAATTTTTGTTACTAAAGTTTTGACTTAGAGCCTCACTGAAACTTTCAGTTCTCTGTTTACTGGTTTCCAACGCTACCTCTCTGTATTTGCTTATAGAATTGCATGTATAATATTCTTACATTATGAGTATTTTTTGTATCTTCTGTGTCTATGTTGGTTAATTATTTTTATATTTCCTAAGAGTCACATTTGCCAATTTTTGTATGTCTATTTTACTTATACTAGACTTCATATTACTTATTTTTTGTATCAATTATAATGCACTCAATTGATGTGGGACACCCCTCTGTAATTACCATTAATGAATAAAGAAACTGCTTTGGCCTATAGCAGGGCAGAACTTATGTAGGCAGAGATGCTGGGAGGAAGTAGGCAGAGTTAGAGAGAAGCCATCTAGTCCTCCCAGAGACAAGCACCTTAACTTTAGCCAGTAAGCCACAGCCAGTTGGCAATACATGGATTAATAAAAATGGATTAAATAATATGTAATAGTTAGCCAAAAGGAAGCTAGAGCTAATGGGCCAACCAGTAACTTAAATAATACAGTTTCTGCATGATTATTTCGGGGCTAAGCATCTGGGAACCAACAAATGGCCTCCTCCAACACTAAATACCTTAACTTACTTTAAAATAACAATCTTTTTGTAAATAACTTTAATATTCATAATATTGCAACCTATATTAGACAAAGTTATGGTCTGGTATATTGAAACCACCTTAAAATACTGAATTAAGTAAAAAAAAGACAAAATCTAAAAGAAGAAAAAAAATTCTATTCCAATGAATGGAGACACATAAAACATCTGCTATTAAAATAGTATAAGCTGTTATTTTATGTTTCTTTAAACATTTTAAGAAATTGCATGAATTTTGGTACTAAAATAAACAATGGAAAATTTGTGACAATAACAATAATATTTAATTATTTTATTTTGATCAGTACTTAGTTAAATGTGGTAGGAGAATACTATCAGAGAATACTACAAAAACATAATATTGTAGTATGCAGCAAATAATATTATGTTCCTAACTAATAAATTCAGATTAATTGAAACAATGTCTATGGAAGATATGTAGACGCAATTTAAAGTACAAAGCTCTTGTATATTAT
Organism: Bramus lutescens; assembly: GCA_001685075.1. Lineage (NCBI taxonomy): Eukaryota > Metazoa > Chordata > Mammalia > Rodentia > Cricetidae > Bramus > Bramus lutescens. The sequence goes on along the minus strand of LOEQ01006597.1, from coordinate 83,783 downwards.
TCAAGTGTATTGGAAGCATAGAGTAGGAATGTCAGAAAGTGGTATAGAATGAGACCTACAATACAGAAAGATAACTTCAAACCTTCTGTTTAATAAAATTTAGAAATATAAATAAATTTTAAAATTAAGGTTATTTTCTTGTCCTATGCAGTTATTTGTTAGAGATCTAAAGTAAAGAATAAAATGGGTTAAATAAGGATATTGGTTGATTGATTATTTCAACTTTTTATAAGGGGATTCTGTTACATTGAAACAGAAAAGGAGAGAAAACTTAAGTCTACAATTGGGGTAGAGTTCATATACTATAAGATATCAGGGTTCATATTCTAAAAATAAAATGATAATTTTAGGTAATACTAAGAATAAAGGATGTGGATTTTGATTAAAATGCAAGATACATAAGAGAGAACTCTTCAAATCAGTTACAAATTTTATCTCCTAAAGAATGACTACTGTTGGCTGGCTAGAAAAGCCAAGGTAGTTGGGGAAGGACCCCTGGGTTTTGTTCCACCGGGAAGGTCCTAGAGAGTGGGGTGTTTGGCCTTGTGGCTGTTCACTCACCTATTAGGTCACTCAGTATTAGAGCAAGCTGTGTTTCAGAGTTTCACCTAGATTGCAGGCAAATGCAGCTAGGTTACCCCTAATCCATCCAGCCGCCAAAGAAACTACTAGCTACACCCTGCCCACAAACCCACCTATTTGCCTGCAATCTCAGTGGAACTCTGAAACAGAGCTTGCTCCAATACTGGGGTGATCTATGAGGTGTGTGAACAGCTATATGGCCCAATGCCCAACTTTCTAGGACCTCTCCAGTGAGAAAAAGCCCAGGAGCCCTTCCCCAGCTCTCTTGGCTTATCTAGCCAACCAGCAGGAAGTATTCCTGCAGCTATGCTAGCCTGCCCTGCCATTCAGCTGCCATTCAGACTACTAGCTACACCCAACCCCTGAATCTGCCTATTTGCCTGCAATCTTAGAGGAACTCTGAAATAGTTTGCTCCAGTACTGAGAGTGACAGCCACAGCAAGGATTGGACCAAGACACCAAGACACTGCTGGCCTCATTTGAAGGATGTAAGAATTTCTCCAAAACCTAAAAACCAAAATGGTAACACCAGAACACAAGGGACACACAACAAGAAGACTTGATCATTCTAACCCAGAAGAAGTTGAAGAAAACAACTTTAAATGTAAATTTATGAAAATGATGGAGACCTTTAAAGAGGAAGCAAAAAACTCCCTTAAAGAAATTCAATTCAAGAGAGGACAGACAAAAAATTGGAAGAAATTAATAAATCTCTCAAAAAAAAACAAGAAAATGAAGATAAAACCATCAAACAGGTGAAGGAAATAGTTCAAGACTTGAAGAGTGAAATAGAGGTAATAAAGAAAACACAAACCTAGGGAAACTGGCTATGGAAAATCTGGGTAAAAAAAAAAAAACAGGAACTACAGAGACAAGTATAACCAAGAGAATACAAGAGATAAAATCTCAGGTGCTCAAGATACTATATAGAAAATAGACTCAGAAAATATTGAACCCAAAAAGTTCTTAACACTAAACATTCATGAAATCTGGGACACAATGCAAAGAACAAACCCAAGAATAAAGGGGGAGAAGAAGGAGAAGAAGTCCAGCTCAAAAACACATAAAATTTATTCAAAAAAGTTACAGAAGAAACTTTCCCAACCTAAAGAAGGATCACTATGAAGGTACAAGAAGCTTACAGAACACCAAATAGACTGTAACAAAAAAAGAAAAAAACACCATATAATAATCAAAACACAAAACATACAGAAAAAAGAAAGAATATTAAGAGGTGCAAAAGAAAAAGGTCAAGTAATATATAAAGGGAAATCTATCAGAATTACACTCGACTTCTCAGTGGAAACCATGAAAGCCAGAAGGTCCTGGATAGATGTTCTGCAGACACTAAGAAACCATGGAAACAAGCCCAGACTACCATACCCAGACTACTTTATACTATATAGTAGTATATACTATACTTTATTACCTCTATTTCATTCACAATCAATGGAGAATAAAAGATATTCCATGATAAAAAAAAACTCATTTAAACAATATGTATACACAAAAACAGCCTTTCAGAAATTGCTAGAAGGAAAACGCCAACCAAAGAAAGCTAACTATACCCACAAAAACACAGGCATCTGATAACCCTCACCAGCATAAAGAAGGGAAACACACGAAAACTACTACCAAAAAAATAACCAGAGTTAACAACCACTGGTCATTAATATCGATTAATATCAAGGGACTCAATTCACCTATTATAGACAAAGGCTAAGACAATGGATATGAAAATTGGATCCAGCCATCTGCTGTTTACAAGAAATACACCTCAAACTCAAAGACTGACACTACCTCAGAGTAAAGGGTTGGGAAAAGATTTTCCAGCAAAACGGACCTAAGAAACAAGTGGCTGTAGCTGTACTCATACCTAACAAAACTGATTTCAGACTAAAATCAATCAGAAGACATGGAGAAAGACACTTTATACTCACAACAGGAACAATTCATCACAATGAAGTCTCAATCCTGAACATCTATGCCCCTAATAGAAGAGTACCCACATATGTAAAAGAAATTTTGCTAAAACTTAAATCTCACATAAAACCCCACACAATAATAGTAGGAGACTTCAACATTCCACTCTCACCAGTGGACAGGTCAACAAGACAGAAACTTAAGAGAGAAATAAGAGAACTAAAAGATGTAATGAATCAAATGGACTTAACAGACATTAACAGAACTTTCCACCCCAAACAGGAAAGAATATACGTTTTCTCAGCAATTCATTGAACATAAAGCAAATCTCCACAGATCCAAAAGAAATTGGAGTGATGCCCTGTGTCTTTTCTGATCACCAGAGATTAAAGTTAGAATTTAACAACAATACTACTCTCAGAAAGCCTAAAAACTCATGGAAATGGAACAGTCAACTACTGAATCACCCCTGGGTCAAAGAAGAAATACAGAAATAAATTAAATCCTTTCTTGAATTCAATGAAAATGAAGGCACAACCTATCAAAGCCTATGGGGCACTTTGAAAGCAGTGCTAAGAGGAAAGTTCATAGCAATAAGTGCACACATAAAGAAAATGGAGAAAGCTCATATTAGTGTCTTAACAGCACACCTGAAAGTTATACAACAAAAAGAAGCAGACTCACCCAAAAGGAGTAGAAGTCAGAAAATAATCAAATTCATGGGTGAAATCAACAAAATAGAAACTGATAAAAACAATTCAAAGAATCAATGAAACAAAGAGCTACTTCTTTGAGAAAATCAACAGGATTGACAAACCCTTATCCAAACTAATCAAAAGGTGGAGAGTGAACATCAAATTAACAAAATCAGAAATGAAAAGGGGATCATAACAACCAGACCCTAAGGAAATTCAGAGAATCACTAGGTCTTACTAAAAAAAGTAAAAAAAAAAACTGTACTTCACAAAATTGGAAAATGTAAAATAAGTGGACTTTTTTTTAGGTAGATACCATATACCAAAATTAAATCAAGATCTGGTGAACAATTTAAATAGACCTATAAACTGTGAGCAAAGCTGTCATCAAAAAACTCCCAACCAAAAAAAGTCCAGGGCCACACAGTTTTAGTGCAGAATTCTACCAGAACTTTCAAGAAGAGCTAATACCGATACTCCTCAAAATGTTCCACAAAATAGAAACAGAAGGGTCATTGCCAAACTCTTTTTATGAGGCTAAAGTTATCCTGACACTGAAACCACACAAAGACTCAACCAAGAAAGAAAATTACAGACCAATCTCACTCATGAACATGGATGCAAATATTTTCAATAAAATACTGTCAAACCAAATTGAAAAAAACATAAAAATATCATCATGACCAATTACGCTTCATGCCAGAGATGCAAGGCTTGTTCAACATATGAAAATCTATCAATGTAACCCATCATATAACCAAAATGAAAGAAAAAAACAAATGGACATTTCATTAGATACTGAAAAGGCATTTTACCAAATTCGACACCCCTTCATGATAAAGGTCTTGAAAGACTAGGAATACAAGAATCATATCTAAATATAATAAAAGCAATATACAGCAAGCCAACAGCTTACATCAAATTAAATGGAGAGAAACTCAAAGTGATTACACTAGAATGAGGAACAAGTCAAGGCTGTTCACTCTTTCTGTATCTCTTCAACATAATTCTTGAAGTTTTAGCAACAGCAATAAGACAACACAAAGGATCAAGGGGATACAAATTGGAAAGGAAAAAGTCAAACATTCCTTATTTGTAGATGATATGATACTGTACATAAGTGAACGCAAAATCTCTACCAGAGAACTCCTACAGGTCATAAACACCTTCAGTAATGTGGCAGGATACAAGATCAACTCAAAAAAAAAATCAGTAGCCCTCCTATACACAAAGAATAAAGAAGTGGAGAAGGAAATCAAAGAAACACCACCTTTCACAATAGCCACAAACCACATGAAATATCTTGGGGAAACACTAACCAAGGAAGTGAAAGACCTATTTGACAAGAACTTCAAATCTTTGAAGAAAGAAATTGAAGAAGATATCAAAAAATGGAAAGATCTCCCATGCTCTTTGATAGGAAGGATCAACATAGTAAAAGTGACAATCCTACCAAAAACATAGATTCAATGCAATCCTGATCATATCCCAACACAATTCTTTACAGACCTTGAAAAACCAATAATCAACTTCATATGGAAAAGCAAAACCCCAGGATAGACTAAATAATCCTATACAATAAAGGAATTCCAGAGATATCACCATCCCTGACATCAAGCTCTATTACAGAAGTAGAGTAAAGAAAACAGCTTGGCACTGGCATAAAAACAGAGATGTTGACCATTGTCATCAAATTGAAGACCTGGATATTAATCCACACACCTATGAACACCTGATTTTTGACAATGAAACTAAAATTATACAATGAGGAAAAAAGCATCTTCAACAAATTTAGGCATGCTGTTCAGTCTCTGAAATAATATGTTGATTTAGAGAGCCTTGTTTTCTTGACAGCCTCTCTCTCATTTGGCTCTTATACACTTTCCGCTTCCACTTTCTCAAGGTCATAATTCTCACATTGCTACTTTCATTTATGTTACTTAATTTCATTGATATTTATCCAAAAATTTCATTGATGCACTCCTTAAAGTACAAATTTGCTTTTTCTTCAATTATTGTTTGGGACCAGTCTTGGCAAAAATACCTCTTGCCAGACTAGTAAAGAATATAAAGACACAAATATAAAATAGTAATACAGAAAAGCATAGAATAATCTGAATATAATATTTGCAAACTATAAAATTTTCTGCCTTTGTTTTTGCTCCATTTCAGTTCCTGTACAAACAACTTTACCGAAAGTTGAAAACCATTTCCTCATCCCATATTTAAAAATATTTAGCTTTACTCCCACATTCCCCCCACCTTTTTTCTTTTATTTATTATCTATGATTTCTTTCTTTTTATTTTGATTACTTAACTTCTTTTTTATTAAAAATTTCCACCTCCTCCCCTCCTCCCATTTTCCTCCCCTCCCC
>LOEQ01006597.1:52281-67509 GCA_001685075.1 Bramus lutescens | reverse complement strand
AGGCTTAGTGAAACAAAGGAACTCCAGCCCAGTTGCACTCACCACCCTGTCCCAACCCCAAACCAGGTTGAGCTGGGGGATCCAAAATTGACTTATAAGTGCTTAGTTTTTTAGAGACTATTGCATTTAAAGTTGTATTTTATATTATGAAATTAACATGAGATATTAAGAACACACAAGAAAGAAAAGGTTATGGTTTAATAGTCTACTAAATTGGTTTATTTGTGTCAACATGACATAAAACATAGTCACCTGGGACAATTGAGGAATTTCCTATAGGCATTTCTGTTGGCTACTTTTATGATTAATGATTGAAATATGATGATCAGCTATTATGGGTGCTGCTGTGAGAAGGTGTCCAAGGTTGTATCAGAGAGCTAGCTGTCTTTATTTGGACCTTGGGAGCTCTCTCCAATGCTCCAAAGTGTGTCTCTGTCTCTATCTCCATCCATCGCCAGCTGAAGGCTGTATGGTGACATGCAAGATATTCATTAGTGTGGCTATAGGATGGGGCCAGTTGAGGCTCCCTCTCCTCAGCTGCTCAGGGAACAAGCTGGGGCCATCTCCTTGGACACCTAGGATCCGCTCTAGAGTCAAGACTCTTGTCAACCCTAAAATGGTTCCCTTAATTAAGATATCTACTTTATTGCTCCCATAACCACCCTTCCTCCATCCCAACCATCCCAATCCCACAAGCTCTCCGTATCCTCCCATTCTCATTTATGTGGGAGCCTAGTCTAGTTGGATGCTCACCTTCCTAGACCTCGATGAAGGGGAGAGGGCCTTGGACTTCCCACAGGGCAGGGAACCCTGACTTCTCTTTGGACTGAANGAATGGGGGAGGGGGAGGAAAATAGGAGAAGGGGAGGAGGTGGAAATTTTTAATAATAATAAAGAAAATGGAAAAATAATAGAAAATGAAAGCTAGCTGTCCTTGAAGAGAAACCCAGTAAACCCAATCTTCCACCATCCCTCCTCCAATTCCTGCCTTCATGTCCTTTCTTCATGTGCCTCAATGGTGAGTTGAAACTTATAAGATAAAATAAATCCGCCTCATCTCAAAAAAAAGTAAAGTACATAAGTCAACAACAACAAAAATAAACAAACTCTTATGCCTGCTACAAAAAAGAATAAAACAATGGTAGCAACAAACTACAAATATTGTAAGGAAGAAAAAGAAAGTATAAGAAATAGGATGCATGAATATGCAAATTTCCTATTCTGACAAGGTATTAAAGTTATCACCCCCAGCTTAAGATAAGAAGATGTCATTGATGAATGTCTGATGGGCTGTCATGATAGGGATTTTTTGGAGTCTCATGTGAATCCAGATACCAAGTGACACTTGAAAACTGACTAATGACAAGGACTGAAACATTAAATTCAAAAGTTTTAAAAGTTCATGTGTATAGGCAAAGGTGATCATGATGTGATGTAAAGCAACCAAGCAAAGAATACCTTTTCTGCACGATATAACTAGTTTGTGGAATATATATATATATACACACATATATTAACTTTAAAATTGAGAATAGAACAGTTTTTATCAAAGGCTGTGAAATATGAAGGTATAAGAGGAAAACAGTGATCAGTGATGGTAAATGTAATATATAAAATTCTGTGGAAACAAGAGCAAAATGCATTCCACAACATGGCCCATCTCCTGGTTTCTATTGTGAAGTCAACACATTTTTGAAATATACTGGATGATTTAAGTCAGTAGGTTTTTTTTCTATTATCAATGTCTCTTGCTGTCATTTTTTCTTTCTCATTAGTGTTAACAAAATTCAAGGTTAAAAAAGCATCATGCAATCTATTTCTGGGGATATTTTCCATCCCTTTCTGTTTAAGATATTCTTTATAGTTCAATTGGATCTTTCTATAATTTCTTGGACTGTAAGCTTGTTTGGTATGCCTGTAATATACTTTATATTATAATAAGAAAAAGACTGTAACATTTTCTTAGAGACATATGTTGGACCATTATTTGTCTTTATTTGTGCAGGTATACCCATGATGGCCTTAATTTCTGATAAATGCATGATTACTGAATCAGCCTTTTCTGAGCTCAAGACAGTTGACCATTAAAAACCTGAATAAGTGTCAATGGTGCAGTGTACATATTTTTCTATAAATTTTACATAATTTCCAAATTCTGCAAAGTGGAAAATATCCATACACCAGATTTCATTCTTTTCAACACCCCTTGGAATACTCCCTGCAGGTAGTGGTGTTTTGTTATAGAAAGAGCTAGTAAAACATTTTATTATAATCTCTTTATCTTGTGCTTATGGGATAAAGCCAATCCCTGATCATATCTTATACCTGAGTGAATAATGAAGTCAATTCAGTATTATCTGATATAAATTCAGCAGTTTCAATATGGCTGACACTTCTTTATATATATTGCAAACCTGTAACTATATTGAGATGTCCTTTAAAATCGCTTAGTATTATAAGAATAGAATTATGAAACTGCATTTTGTACAAAAAATTTAAGGGCTTTATTCCACCTTACTTAATTCTTCTCATTAGTAACCTGTTTGTTATGATTTATTTGCATCAGTATAGAATGTATGGGCTCCAGTTTTTATTGTGTCACATACAATTCAGGAAAGAATCCAAGTAGTTCCCTTTATAAGGTTAATTCTATAACTTTTGGGATAATTGCTATTAATCTCTCCTTAAAAATAGCACAATCTCTTTGCCAGGGTTGTCTGTCTTCCCATATTTTTTATTTCATCATTAGTAAAATACAATATAGTATCTGCAATTAAGATTTGAATCCACCCTATCCACATGTGCCTCCTGTAATTTCTCTTCAACCACAGTTAATTTTTCTCAGCTTCAGCTGTTAAATCCAGGGTACTATTTAAGTCTTTGTCACCATCTAAGGGTTTGTTTAAATGAATTATTAGATCAGATGTTAATCCAACAACCTGTTGTAGACTAGAAATTTCTCCAGTCTTTTAAAGTCATTAAAAGTCCACAATTGATCTCTCCTAATTTGTACCTCATTGTTCTAATTTCCTGTAAACCTATTTTATAACCTAGGTAATTGACAGAAACTCAACTTGGTATTTTTTTTTTCAGGAGCAATCTGCAATCCCTATTTAGGCAAAACTTTTTTCACTTCTTCAGATATTCTTTCTAAAGTATTTATATTTGAATCAGATAGCAAAATGTCATCCATGTAATGGTAAATTATATATTTAGGAAATTATTTACATATTATTTCCAAAAACTGACTTACAATGTATTGGCACAGGGTGAAGATATTGAGCATTTCCTGTGTGAGGATGACCCATTAATAGCTCCTAGTTGGCTGAGAATTATTATAAGTGGGCACTGTGAAGGTAATTTTTTTCTCTCTCTTTTTCTGGTAAAGGTATAGTGAAGAAGCAATCTCTTAAATTAATAATTATGAGAGGCCATCCTTTAGTAGTAGGAAAGGGAACAGAATTCCAGATTGTAGAGGGCCCATACTTTGAATAACCTTGTTGAGAGCTCTTAGATCTATCATCATTTTTCATTCTCCAGATTTCTTTTGAACAACAAATATAGGAGAATTTCAAAGCCTGGTTGATTCTTCAATATGGTGAGCATCTAGTTGCTCCTGTACCAGATGTTCTAAAGCCTACAGATTCTCTTCTGTTAACGACCATTGTTTAACCTTTATTGGTTTCTCAGTTAATCATTTTACAGGTAGGGCTCTTTTTACCTCTAAAGTTTGCTAGCTGCTTTGTGTTCTTATATATCCTGAATGACTGGTTATCTTTGTTTATAGTTCCTTATAATATCCTTCCCAGAAACACTTGTTTTTTATACTGTAGGAATGTTAATCTGGCTATTTCAATGCTACAGCAAGTCATGGGCCCATGAATTCACTGTGATATTAGCTATGCATTTACCCAACCCACATTTTGTTTCACTTGAGATAGGATACCAATTCCTAGGAAATTAACATCTGCCTCTTGAAGATGCCAATTCAGATGCCAACATTCTGTAGTTATGATAATCACATTTGTACCTGTGTCCAGTATTTCCTCTATTACAATAATATTTATACCCACTCTTATCTTTGGTCTTTGATCATTTATAGAAGTCTGACAAAATATATGTTTAATATATCCTATTGGAGTTTTTGATTCATCTTCCATGTCTATTTTGCGATCCAGAACAGTATTTTTTTTTTTTACACAAGGAACTGTATGTTTTAAATTTTCCTGGTGAGAAACGTCCTCCACAGTGACTGAGAATGAAAGGAACCACGTTTGACAAGGAGGCCTGTGAGAAGCCCCTCAAGTTGTTTCCTCATTGGATCAGGTTGCCTTGTCTATCTTTTGCTGATCTACATTCATTGGTCTAATGTCAGCCTTTGCCACGTCTTCCACACAGTCCAGAAGATTGAGACCTTCTAAGTTTGTCATTCCCAGATGATACATTATTTCTAGAAATTCCTTGCCTACAATCTCTTCACAGATTTTCAATTCTACCACAATATAAACATTTGGCATTTTGGTATCTCCTCATATCACTGGAAATTGCTTCATTTACCCACTTCTCAGCATTATAGTCAAATGTCTCAAAATTCATTGTATGCAGGATCCATTCTTCCATTGATGCTAAATTGTCCTTTAAAGGCCCAAGTCTTATTTTTCATTCTAAATTGGCATTTCCACAAGCCAGAGATCCCACAAGTATTTGTCTAACATCTGGGTCTGTTATTCCTATTTGTACAGCCTTAGATAATCTTTGCAAAAAGGCATTAAAGGGTTCTCTCTAGCCTTGTTTACCCTGTTATATGATTTAATTCTTTTTTTATGTTTCTTGAATTCTCTTCCAAGCATTTAAGTCTGCTGTGTGGCATACAGACAAGGTGTTTTTGTTACTTAGAGCTTGATCTTGTGGATCCATGTAATAGCCTTCATCAAGATTTTCTATGGAAGCCTCAAAGCCTTTTGCTTTTCCATGTTCAGAAATTTTTGCCTCTTCTCATTAGTAGCATTTTCATAGCAGCTGAGGTCCATCTTCAAGGAAAACTGAGACTAATTGAAGCCAATAATATGGGGTTTCCTTCTTATTTGAACCCCACATTTTCACCATTTCCATAAAAAGTGGTGAAAACAAGCCATAAGATAATATTACTTGCTTAATTTTTTTGGGGTTGTTCATTCCTATAGGTTGCCATTTACATTTTTTGAATCCTTTTGGGTATGTAGTACTAGATGGCTTGTCAGAGATTACAGGGTACATAGCTGGAACCCTGGGTAAGTCAAGTCTGAATCTGACATGTACTGGCAAGGCTAAATCCTTTTCTAGTACCTTCTCTCCCTGATCATCTGATAATATTGATTATTATGATAATTTTTGTTTGGATAATCCTCAATCATTTCAAATCTTTTTAGCACTGCCTTTTTTTAAAGTCTGAATTTCTTGACCAGCCTATAATTTTAGTGCTTTCATTGAGTCATTTAGCTTCTGGTCCTTATTCAGTACGTATTATTCCAAAGCATAAAATTAAGGATAACATCTCATCTTCGGACATTATTTGTATGGCATGCAGATTGCCTTCTTGGAGAGATACCTACCCTATCTATCAACTGTTCATAACTTTTTAACAGATTTCAATTGTTAAATTCAACAGTATGAATTTTTTCAGATAATTTCTCATCACCCTTTGATATGGATTGAATTTTGTCTGTCAAATTAATGTTGTCCTTTTTCATGATATTAATTTTTCAGCTAAGTTTTTGATTTTCAGTGATATCAATCCTGTAAGTTAGCTGTTCATTATTAGTCTCTAAAGACTGTACCATTTTAAACATGCCTCATTCTTGGCTCTGTTATCAATCAATTTTCTTAAGGATTTAATATGAAAAACAAAGCTAACTCCCAAATCAAGTAAATGGATGTATAAGAAAAAATCACAGAAGCCTTGCAGAATATCAACTATAGTGTACACAAAGTGGTTATTAAATTTCTGGATAGTAAAATTGTCTGCCATTGCATAACTTCCAAATTTATTAATTTTATTGCCACCATTAGAAGATTTCAGCAAATTGTTGCAGGTGTAATAATCTTTATTAGTCACCAGGTGATGCAGTTGCAGCCATGTGGCAGAGTCACATGACTGATGGTGAAGCAGGACCGCTGATCAGTTCCACTTTGGTTCCACACATTGGTGCCTACTTAATACTGACAAATATGCTTTTCTTGAAAAGTTAAGAGCAATTATAAAGGGAAATTAAAGTAATTCTGTACGCAGAGAGAAGCCTTCGATGGCCATAATATCATGAAACCCAAAGATTGGCAGCAATAGTGAGCCACAGGGCTTGTGTGCAGCCAGCATCTGCGATGCCACGAGGATCACAATGGGAGAAAAAAAAAACCCTGGCAACTGGAGTGGTTGCTGCAGCATGCTGTGTGTGGGACTTAGCAGCCAGAAGTGATGAGCCGGTCTCAATATTTGCAGGTTTGTACCCACTTTGGGTGGCAGGTGTAGGGGGAACATGAATAAATTAATTCCATATTAACTCAGAGTTTAGTATAATAACAGGTTCTTTATTCATGAGGGACTCACAGATCACAGTCCTTTGCATGAATGGGAATAGGAAGTGAATCCATCATCCAGGTGAAAGAGGAAAGGGAAAGAGAGAGTGGGTGTATGAACACACACTTTTTGGTACCAAACGCCACACCTAACCTGATCCAGTCTCTCAAAGGGCATTGGCTAAAGGAGGTTCCCCAGCACTGAAGTTAATTTTGAGAATTTCTTGTTGAGAGCCTTGCACTTAAGGGTTCCAATGACCTGAGACGGACATGTGAAGTAAGCAAGACAAAGAACTGTCTGACCATCTGCTTTAAACAAGGTAGCCTGAGCCATTTTTATTTATACAGTTTCAATAGTTTGCATGAACAGTTCTACAATCATATTTGTTTACTTAAGCTTCTAATAATAGTTGCAATTTATGCCAGTTTGTTCGCTTATATCCTTCTCTTTCCATCCCCCACCTTTCCCAATTGTAATCATTATCTACTTGATTTTTTTTTTAGATATTAGAAGTTTAAACAGTAGAGAAAGCAACAAAGTTTTGTAATTAGGCATACCTGAAGGTGGAAAAGTGTGCCCAGTTTTTTTCATTTGTGGTTACAGCATCATAACAAATGAAAAAAATTGCTCCCAATGGTCAATGTTTACCTCTAATTAAATCTTAACTCTACCAACCAACTCATCAACCAAGGCTGAATCACTACATTCTATAACTTATACTACTCTATCTCCCATAGTGCATATACCAGGTTTCTTCCTATCGTTCTGTAAACTACATAACTAAAAGGCTTATTGTTAATAGTTCACAAGGCTTATCTTTTGTTCTCATGTCCCCCTCCTTTAATCTACCTATAGTATCGGCACAACTACTAGAAATGAGGCCATTGTCAGTTTCTATGAGTCTGCTTCATTCCCTGTTTCTAGACTGTTCCCATTAACTGTTGATATCATCTACTTATTAACATTTATCCTAGACTACTGTGATTAAAATCATTCTCTCCAGTACAATTTTGCAAATTTATAATATTGTTATGAACTTCTGTAACTCTTTCAGGACAGTTACAAGGTGCATCAGAAAGACAGAATCCTATTCTTGAGAATCCTGAATTCATAGTCATACTTGAAACATCAAAGGCTTTAAGAGGTGAATCAGATCCATTCTATATTTTTAACACCCCGAGGAGAAACATCAGGTGAAAGTTTTTTTTTTTTAACACATTAGCCATTTCAACTACGGCTCTAAGGAAGTGAAACTAAAGACATCCAGCAATAATTTGTGCAAGGAAAGCAGGTAGCACACATGCTTCTGGGGTCATGCCCAGAATTATGCAGCAAACTACCCATTGGCCTTGCCAGAAATTGGTTAAATTCTCCCAGACCTTGCCAAAAGTAGAACTTGTTCATGCTAGTCTCAAGTCTTATCCCCCAAAGAACTTACATGGCTCCTGGCAGTTTTCCTTGTAACAGGTTTCTATCTAACCTTGAAATTCCCTCTCTTTCCTGTCATCTATTTCAGTATTCTCACCCTGCCTACCTAATCCTCCAGTTACCCACCAGCCCCAGGCCATTCAGTTTCATCATTGTTAGTACCGCTTGTTGTTGTTGTTGCAGTTGTTGTTGTTTTTAAATTGTATCTCTGCACACAGCTGCATTACCAAGTAAGGACTATGAGACTGAACACTTAAATTGATGGACAGAACAAAATCTCTTAGTTACACATATGGGGCCAATAAAAATATGATTATTAATTCTTAAAAGAATAGCAATGTCCTCTTCACTTCTGGAACTCTTAGATCTTCCATTTCCTTGAATGCGGTGACACATTGGTCATGACATTAAGCATGTGCCCCTACATTTATAGAGACATAAAGCTTGCTCCAAAAGCCATACCAACATTTTCATAGGCAATTTAACAAAGTTGATTCTGATGCTGAAAAGAATGAGCAAGCACACAGTACATAGTACTGAAGCATAGAATAGAGGATGCTTATTTAATCATCTTCCTAGAATTCCAGATGTTGCAATTGTCTCTTGTTAGATACATATCCCACTATGTATTCTCACTGAAAACCAGTCAATTGGTTGCTTCATTCATAATTTCATTTTCCTTGATGTTATCATTAACATTTTATATTTTAATTTGCCATCATAATTAAATAATTATGACCTATCCAATTTTTACATAGCTACCTTTTAAGAAAGTAAGATCCTTGACTTATATTATGCCATCATAATATTCTTGAGAAAACGTAACATACATTTGATAATACACAATAGTTCCCATGTAGGTAATTCCATTCTTGTTTGCTTTTGTATTAGTCATATTGAATACAACCGTGTTTAAATTTTACAAAACTGTTGAATATTTTTGGCAGGTTTTGCCAAAGCCAATTATCTCCTTATTTAACCTCTCAGCATTAACACAGCTGGGCGTTACTCCAGGCAATGTTCCTGAAGCTTTTAGGCATCCTTTATTCCTGTTCCTTCCAACTTCCCTACAAGAATAAAATCTTGTAGAGAAGGAAACATGAAAGTTTTCTTGCTTCTTTGTTTTCACTCCTGGTAGTGATTTTTATGTGTTTTTGTTGTTGTTCTTGTTTCTGTACATACTTTTTAGTTTGTTTTCTTTCTGTCTTTTTTCTTTTGTCCTTTCAAGCAACTCTAGTCACAGTTGATCATGAGGAACTTCCAGCAAATTGAGGTTATTGTCTCCTCTCCTTCTGAAATGGTTTTGGCAGATTTAGCCTTCAACTCTGCTTTCTCCGAGGTTCGTGTCAAGACAAACAGGAAGACATAGAAATGGCAAGGTACTTGATGGTATCAAAAATACATCATTTTTTGAACAATTTTATAGAAGTTGAGAGTATTTACACTGCTCATTTAATCCAAACACTCTCTAAGAAAGCTGTAAAGATTATATATAAAAATTGTTAATCAAATAGAATAATGGTAAGATACCTTCTTCCTATATCACCTTAGGTAAGGAGCTGGCTTCCTCTTATTAAACAACTTGAATATGATGTACTTAATTTTAATACATGTGGCAAATTGCTGACAGAGTCCTCATTAAAGTATGTTTAGGTAAATTCCAATAAAATATTTCAGATCAAACATTTAAAACATTTTTACATGTACTATGATTTTATTAACATTTTACATTATTTAGTAAAAAGAAGAATCTTTATTAATTTATTTACCATAGACAGAGCTTATGATTTTTTTAAAATAAAAATTGACAGAATATAAACTGTGGGATGGTTACACATGCCTTTATTCCAAGAATTTGGCAGGCAGAGGAATCCTATTTTCCAATTTTGAGGCCAGCCTGGACTACAAAGCAAGTACCAGGACAACCAGGGATACACAGAGAAACCTTGTCTCAAAAAAATACCAATATAAACAAACAAACAAGCATAACTTAATAGAACAACTGACACAGTAATTTGAAAGGGCCTAAGTTGCTCTTTTACTTTGAATATAAGTGCAATGATATCTACCAAAACCATGAATTATGTTAGGTACCATAACATACAGTTAGTTTCAGCGATGCATCTGTCAATAATAACATAATTATAATAAGATGAATGCTAATCTCTTTTTATATACAATGGTAGAGATCATTATATCAAAATCTTACATGCACCTTGGTGCTGTTTAAATTTATTTTTTCTCTTTAAATGTTTTATAAGTAGCACACATGCATACTTAACCAAAATCTACAACTAACACAATGCAGTTTAGTCCTAGAGTTGCAACCATTAGATGAAAAAGTAGATAATATTTGTGTGAAATGGAAAAGGTACATATTCCAGTTTTTTTGTTTTTTTGTTTTTTTTTGAGCCTCAAATCTTAAAATCCTATAGTGTTTCTAAGGAATTGGGTGATGTAATCAAAAGTCACAAAACAGTAGAACTGCTAATTTTTGAGTGTAATTCTTGCATACAAGTGTCCATTGCAATATGTTAGTACAGGATTTTAAAGAAATTCAGAAAGAGTTTTACAGCTAAACTTCAGAAAACATTTTACCATTACTCCACATGTGAAAGTTATTTAAAGAAAGAATGAATTCACCCCAATTTTCTCTTTTTCTCTTCGATTTGTTAGATTGTCCTCCCATCCCCATTTGACATAGAATGTAGGTCCCTGACAATTGTCAATAACACGGTCATGGTCTATGGTTTCCAACATCCTGAACATGAGACAAACAAATTTTGGTTGGTATAAATTCCCCTGTCTGCAATATCTTACATTTCCATTTTAAAACAGAGTAACTCAAGACAACCATTCAGCATTTGGGTTGGGAGAACATAACAAAGTATACAACAATGGCTAAGACTAAAACAATAGTCTTTTGAGATAGTTGCTAATTCATTAAATATGCAAGTTATTCTTTGGGGAATTCAGAATTGATTTGCTCTCAAAGAGCTTAAGTTCTTTTGAAGTGTGATGGTAAATAATCAGATTCTTCGAAAATAAACAGAGACATAATATAGATAATAGACATAGATAATGGAAAGATGACACTACAAAAACATAATTAAACAAATACAAACCTAAAAGACCCATTTGACATAGAATGTAGGTCCCTGACAATTGTCAATAATATGGTCATGGTCTATGGTTTCCAACATCCTGAACATGAGACAAACAAATTTCGGTTGGTATAAATTCCCCTGTCTGCAATATCTTACATTTCCATTTTAAAATAGAGTAACTCAAGACAAACATTCAGCATTTGGGTTGGGAGAACATAACAAAGTATACAACAATGGCTAAGACTAAAACAATAGTCTTTTGAGATAGTTGCTAATTCATTAAATATGCAAGTTATTCTTTGGGGAATTCAGAATTGATTTGCTCTCAAAGAGCTTAAGTTCTTTTGAAGTGTGATGGTAAATAATCAGATTCTTCGAAAATAAACAGAGACATAATATAGATAATAGACATAGATAATGGAAAGATGACACTACAAAAACATAATTAAACAAATACAAACCTAAAANCATTCAGCATTTGGGTTGGGAGAACATAACAAAGTATACAACAATGGCTAAGACTAAAACAATAGTCTTTTGAGATAGTTGCTAATTCATTAAATATGCAAGTTATTCTTTGGGGAATTCAGAATTGATTTGCTCTCAAAGAGCTTAAGTTCTTTTGAAGTGTGATGGTAAATAATCAGATTCTTCGAAAATAAACAGAGACATAATATAGATAATAGACATAGATAATGGAAAGATGACACTACAAAAACATAATTAAACAAATACAAACCTAAAAGACCCATTTGACATAGAATGTAGGTCCCTGACAATTGTCAATAATATGGTCATGGTCTATGGTTTCCAACATCCTGAACATGAGACAAACAAATTTCGGTTGGTATAAATTCCCCTGTCTGCAATATCTTACATTTCCATTTTAAAATAGAGTAACTCAAGACAAACATTCAGCATTTGGGTTGGGAGAACATAACAAAGTATACAACAATGGCTAAGACTAAAACAATAGTCTTTTGAGATAGTTGCTAATTCATTAAATATGCAAGTTATTCTTTGGGGAATTCAGAATTGATTTGCTCTCAAAGAGCTTAAGTTCTTTTGAAGTGTGATGGTAAATAATCAGATTCTTCGAAAATAAACAGAGACATAATATAGATAATAGACATAGATAATGGAAAGATGACACTACAAAAACATAATTAAACAAATACAAACCTAAAAAAAACCGCTAGGTATTTTTATTTTATACTGGGGTTAGAGGTTTATATCTTTCTTTTAACACATTTCTTGAACAGATATCTAGAGAAACAGGTATCTAAATGTACTGTCCAAAGCCTAGCTTTATTAGGGTAGCATATATTTTGATTCTGAAGAAAGTGAATAAAACGAAAATAAAGAGATGGAGGTTACATCAGAGATTTAAAATGGTAAGATTAATAATAATATATTAATGAGTGATGAGATTGAGAGCATCATGGAATATCCAGTGTTGAACATGTTTGATGTAAGAGATAAGGGTAATGCCTATTGGTCCAACAGTCCTACTCAGATCTAGTGTCAATGAAATGGGTAAAATGTACTGTTCTCTCATGGCCTTGAACAACAAAACCACAGGCTCCCAAAGAAGTACCAGTCAGAGTGCTTCACCACAAAGTCCCGGACAGCAGCCCTTCCCTCAAATAGTGTTTTCTGTGTTAGGATCAAAGGATGTCAACCTCCAGGAAACCACTAAGTTAAAAATGGAGGAAACAGGAATAAGAACACTTACCCTCCTAATATTATTCATTACCGCGGTGAAACACTTTACAAGAAAATGTGTTTAAAGTTTATATTGTACAAGAAGTACCACTGAACAGTTAGTATATTTTGACCTTGTATTTCAAATGATAGTCAATTTTGTGTACTTAGTAGAAGGCAAGTCTATTGCTAGATGTTAAGAGCTTTCCCAATTCCCAGCATGTTTAATGTATTTGCTATAGCCTTATCTCAATAGTATGACCTGGTTGCAATCTTATCAACTATTTTACTAAATACCTTATCGTCTCCTTTTTTAAACACCTTGGAAATAAAGAAGGACAACTCAGGGGCATGGTGAGCAATATCCTCCCAATTCAGTGAATGAATGTGTATACATGATGTGTTTAGATAAAATAGGTAAATACAATGATTTGATCATTAAAGCAAAATGAAATGTGAGAAAAAAATTAGAAATTACTGTGAAGAATTGACAAGAATACTTCATGAAGATTAAGTATGAGTCTGAAACTTTATCTTGATATGTAGAAAGCTTCATTTGGAAACTTGAATAGGCCTTGAGACATCTTGAATGGGGAAAAATGTTGGCTCAGACTAGATTTTATTGGAAAACTGAAAAAAAGACTTTTAACAAAAAATGTTTAATAAAACATGATGTTTGCCACTTTGATAATCATGAATGGAAAAGAGAATGGATAATCTTGGAAGAAATGTAGGGTATTTTTAAAATATAAATTAGAACTAATGTAACACTTGTTCATCCTTAATACAAGTTGCGGTGTTTAATACAATTTGATATGCCATGTTCCATGGATATCTTTGTTGGCCTACCCTTTTCTGAATAGAAGTGGAGGAAGAGTAGCCTATGGGGGTTGGAGTGAGGCAGAAGAGAGATGGGAGAAAAACTTGGATGAGAAGACAGAGGGGAAATTGTGGTCAGGATGCAGATTAAATAAAATATGAATAAGAAGAGAACAAGTATAACATTAGCCAAATAAAGCTTTCATCACTTTAGTTACAGATCTTCTTTTCCCTATAGAAGTGTTACTGTATATCGTAGATCTGTCTGAATTTATGATTTCTCATCCTGTCTTTCACATAAAAGGCATTTCAGGAACATGCTTCTTTGTTCAATTAAAATTGACACTATTGTCAGTGAGCTAATGCAACAAGTGTCTCTACATTAGCTTTATATTTAATAGTCACTTGGGGAAAAGTGCAAAGTACAAAACATGATTTCTTCATAAAAGATAGATTCTGGATGCTCCTTAGAAATAAAATACATGCCTTTTCTTCTCCCTCTCAAAGATGCAGCTTCTCTCTCTCTCTCTCTCTCTCTCCTATTCTCCTCTCTCTCTCTGCTCTTCTTCTTCACCCCCTTCCCTTCCTTAACCCACTAAATAAATATCCAGCCTTTGAAAAAAAGAAACAAAATGCATTTAATAACATCCAAAAGACTGTGCAGCAATTTATAAAATAGATTGTATGTATGGTATATTCTAAATGTATGTTGTCATACATAAAATATCATTTCAAACTTATAAAAAAATTATATGAATAAAACACTATTGGCATTATATTCCTAATGCCATATATCTAACACAAGGAATAAAATCATATTTTAATAACAAAAATATGCAAAATGAATATTATGTTAATAAAAGGTAATGTCTCTCTTTTGAACTATACATTATAATTGGTAAATTTGCAAATTTTGCAAAAGTATACAACATTATCCACTAAATTTAAGTAAGTAACATTAAAGAACTCTTATTGCTAAAAAATCAGAAATGAATATCAATGACCTTTATGTATAAAACATAAAAATGAGCCAGATTTATCAATGTCAGGAATGAGATAAACAGCACAATTTTTGAAGATACAAACTCTGATGCTCACATATTGAGGGACAGAAAGTCTAAACTGACCTAAAAAGAAAAGAGTTAAACTCAAATTAAATGAAAAAATCCACCCAGTGTCCAGAAAGAGAAGATTCACAATTAATTATGGCAAATATCTCAAGAACTAACAACATTTTTATCCTATTCTTGTGAATACTGAGGATTAGAGTGATTCTGAGTTTATTCCTAAATGCTCACATCACTGTTATTACTCCTAAAAAGAGAAGATCCAGCAAACATTTGACCCATATCATTCATAAACACACCTTAGAAGTTTTAAAATGTCTGAAACAAAACAAGCTTCACATAAACTAAAATATCAATACAAAACAAATTTTTCTCAGAATGCAAGTGTGGTATAACATTTCAAAGTTTTTTTTTTCAAATTTCCTCTCTGTAACTAGCTCTACAAACTCACAGGTATTTGCCCACCTCTGCCTCCTGAGATTAAACGTGTGCATCACCAGTGTGATGTAGGAGGGTCATCTGTCTATGTGTTACTTTCATTGGTTAATAA
>LOEQ01006597.1:3892-30946 GCA_001685075.1 Bramus lutescens | reverse complement strand
GGCCAGGCAGTGCTTAAATGAATACAATTTGTGTGTTGTTATTTTGGGTGTTAACCTAGCCGTATGGGAGCCAGGCGGAATGAAAAGCAGGCCTGCTCGCCTCATCACTACAATTTGTGTCTTACTTGCTTCATTGAGAAGGTTTTGTTCTGATGGTGTCCTCATTCTATCTGGCTCTCAATTATCTTCATGTCTCCACTTCCCTGTGATTCATAGCTCTGAGGGGAGAGATTTTATAGAGACTTGTAGATAGAGATAGAGACTTTCTGCATAAAGTCTAGTTGAAGGTCTCTGCATCTGTTTCAATATGATGCCAGAGGTAGCCTGTCTGATGATCACACTGTTAGTGACTTTGCAATAATATTTTGTGATATTTTACACATTTAGAATCTTACATGAGGAAAGAAAATGTAGGCAACACATTTTTGTTGATTTACTTTTCAGAATGGAAATGTTTCTCATAAAATATTCAACAACAGAAAATAAAGGCAGCAGGATATATCTCACTCTTCGAGTGTCCTGTATTTTACAAATTGCGGCAAAATATTTGTACTCTATGCTTAAACTTCCTTCTGTTTCATGAAGATAAAGGCTTTAACAATTTTGAAAACTAGTAAAACTTCCCTAATATTGTTCATTTTAGTGCTCTTCTCCCCATATTGTCTCAGGAATATCAGTGTCATTATCCCTTTAAGCTGCATCATTCTTGCATGATAGATTAGGTACATTCTTTCCTTCTTTTTATTTTCTTCATATCCATCTTCCTACAGTCTTATTGTTTCTAAAATCATGAATTTTCAGTAAATTTCCAGATTGCCACAGACTGAACACATTATCTCATCATTCTTATGCACTTACTATATGAGGTCTGTTCAATATTTAATACCAAATCTTAGATTTTAATTTATTGAACATAAAATAATTTTATATTAGCACACTTAATTCAGAAATTTATAAATTTAAATGAGACACTGAAACTACAGGTCTTATCAAATCATTATTTACTTTAGATTTTTATAATTCTCCATATTGATTTCAAGAATGGCTGTACCAATATGCATTCATACCCACAGCTCCCCCTTTCTATGCAATCTTTACAGGATTTACTGTGAGATGTTTTATTGATTTCTCAGTATTTTAAATGTAGTGGTGTTGAATCTCAAAGTCATTTTTGTTTTGCTAAATTGTTAAGGATGATATAACTTTTGGATGCATTTCTTGGGAATAGTTTTTTTTTTCTACTGAGAACTCTCTGTTCACATTAGAAACTATTTTCAAATACATTATTTATTTCTTTGACTCCTTGTTGTTCAAGTCCTTTTTATAATTTGAATTAAATAAATCTAACATATTACCCAATTATACCACAACTTGAAATTGCCCAAAGGGAATAAACTTGCTATTTCACAGGTACTTGCTCAGTAATGCTCATATCCAACGTATTTATAGTAGTCAGAAAATAAAAACAACTTAAATCCATAATGATAATTTGATACATAATATACAGTATGATGCTACTTAGCTTCAAGGTAAAATAAAATTATGAAATCTGTAGAAAAATTGATAGAGCTATGAAAGATTATATTACAGAAGGTAACCTAGACCCTGAAAGATTATTACTGCATGCTCTCACGCAGGTGCAGTTACTAGCGCAAAATCATCAGATACAAATAAATGACATAAAGCATTCATAGAAAACTGGAAAAGTATAAATGCCCACGGTGTGGAAGGGAGGATTCTGAGAAGAAATTAGAAGATATCAGTGAAATGAAATGGGAAAAGGAAAACCTGTGAGTGGAATTCAACTAGAAAGGAGTAAGGGAGATCAACACAGAAGGAGGAGGAGGAGAAGGAGGAGGGTAAAGGGGAGGGGAAGCGGAAGGGGAAGGATAATTACAGTAAAGGAAGTTAAGCCACTTGGACTGACAAAACAAGATTTATTGAGTAACAAAACCAAGTACCAGGTACAAGAAACATTCTTTAGAGTGATTTGTCAAGGATTCAAGGGTGACTTAAATGTTAATATCAGTGTAGTCTTTGGTTGCCTCACAGGAGTGGAGGATTGATTTTATTGCTGAGGACATCACACACTAAGGAATGAAAAGTCAGACAATGTGAGCTGGATCCGCCCCTTTATTTGTTTTCTGCAATCTAGCAGTAAAGGACATGACAAAATTAGCCTAAATGTACAATATGTTGTATTTACATGTCAGTAGCAACCAACAATGATTTCATTGGACTGAAGATTCAATCAACATAAAGGAAATCCTACTACTAAATAGAAAACTACCCAGCTTTTAGTATAATTTGGTCATGCATACACCGTTTTTAAGAAAGAAATATTGCATCTTACTAAGCCAGCATATTTTTTACTGTTATAAATCTTGACATCATACACACAGATATAATAATTACAACCTCTCATCAAAGAGGCCTCTCCTCAAAGCAAATGGAGATCATTACAGAAGCCATGATTTGATACAATGTGGAGGTTAAGTGATCATGAGAATTTGAGTCTCAACAGATGCATCTACATCACAGATTCTGTACCTCTTGCTCCTTATACATTGTGGAAGAGGTGTCAGAGTGTGCAAAGGACACAATACCAAATTCATTGCTGTGAAACAGTGTTTCATAAACATAGCTGCACAAACAGTTCCAGAACAATAGCAATATTGTGCATGTAAATATGAAATAAAATTTTTTTCATGATGCACCCCTAGCCCAAAGAACTACAGGCAGCTAACAATCTCTAGGAGGAGAATAAGCCAGAAATGAATGCCTTTATTAGTTTTCTGGTGCAGAGTGGTCAACCCTGAAACCATATTCACATACAAAATAAAAAAGGAAATGTCAGCATGCGTATTTATATGTAAATATGTATTTACTAGCAATATATAATATATATTGTGTGAAGACACTTATAGATACATGCATAAAAGTTTAAACAATAATAATGAAAGAAATATGTTGTCAGACTAAGCATGCGACAAGTATGGAAAAGGTTAGAGGAAGGATACTTGGAAATGAAGTAAATAAAGGGGAGAAATTTATTTAATTATAATTCAATTAAATATTAAAAATAAATAAAACATTTTATATTTTTAAGGGTCTTTATACACAACACCCAAACTAAGCATATTTTATGAAAGCTTTATTACAAATTAAAAAAAAAGGAATTGGTATAATTTCAGTGCTTGGAGATCTGTCATTATTTTGTTGATGTTGTAAAAACAAATACCTAAAAATGACAATACAAAAAATTTTTAAAAATATTGAGCAAAAATTCATGAGTTATATTCCATAACAATACAGACAAAATGTCTCTTGTTTTATCCTTCAAATGATCAGCTTAGAAGGTGTTCATGTGATGAAGTAGATTACTGAATTATTTCAGTGTAGCTTTTGTATAAAGAGCCCCCTGTATAGACTTAGCTCACTTTCTACTTTTTTGAATGGTTGGCAGTCAACACAAGAATGAGATGAGGTATAGGCATACTCATAGTATTTTATATTAATACTCAGAGGGAGGGCAGGAAAAACTGCAAAAGGATAATCTCACATTTTAAATAGCCAACACTTAATTATGTTAGCTCTTAAGTTCAAGTAATATATATCTTTATAAGCCATCATATTTCATTAAATTTGACAAAGTGCACCTTTGAAATTACAGTTCATCACTTAATCATCTTCTTTTTACATATATAATAATCTTAGTATTTAAGATTACTCTTATGATTCATAATATGATAAAGGAATTGCACTGATCACTTAGCCTAATTCACTTAATTATTTGTTGCTATGAATTAAAAGAAAAACTTAACCTTTTACCTAACATTTTTATTGTGGAAAACATTATGGACTCTTCAAACTTTGATTATCAAGGTGCTTTTGCTATTTTTAAAATGTGATGTATGTTATACACATATATAATAAAGTATTTATATGTAATAGCTTAATAAGTATTTAATAGTTGTTGATTTATATCCTGGCATATTTCAGATCCACCATACTCAAATCTTACAGATTATTGGACTAGTATTTCTATTTTAGAAGTGTTTTATTAATTTTGCAAGTGTAGATTTCTTGATCAAAGAAAATGTTCTTTGCTAAGAGGTAACAAATAATAAATGAGCATTGTAACTTCAGAAGAGGATTTGGTAGAACAAAATTGTAAAATATTTAGCTTACAGGAGAAGAAGTTGCCAAATACAAAGCTGTTCACATATTTAGACTATATGGGTGAACTCTCTCTTCATGTAGTTAGTTATCAAAGACTTATTTATATTATATAGAAGGCAAAAAAGCATTGCAAAATAGACATACTTAGAATCTTTGATCATTTGTTGTGACAATTTTAGAGTAAAAATTAGACAAAATAAAAAGTGAAAGTGTTCTGGGGTAGTAGAAGAAATGCTAATTGTGAGTTTGCTTGTTAACACAATTTGAATATTTTCACCAAGCGGTGAAAGTCGAAATTAGTGGATATGAATTCAGATGAAGGCAGAGTACTCACCAGAGGTTTTGCATCATGCCAAGTCCTACAAAATATGAACCCAGAAGTATCCATAAAATGTTCCTCTTTTAACTTATGAAGAATAAATATTGTTTCTGTGCTTGAGGAAATGGCATGGTGTTTAAGACCACTTGCTGCACAAGAGTGAGAACCTATTTTTTTAAGTTAATTGGCCATACAGAAGGTAGGCATCTTCATGTGATTTTTATCAAAGCACTAAGGGAGCCAGAAGCAAGAATATGGAGAGATTTCACTGGCCAGCAAGCATAGATGAAATAATGAACTTCCAGCTCTGCAAGAGACATAAATAGACCAGTGGAGTGAAATGAATGGTGATAAATAAAAACATGTGACATTCTTAGGCCTTCATACATGAGCATGCCTACTTTAAGCCCTTCTATGCAACCATGTGCATTCACACATGCACATACACACACTACACAAAATAACCATCCCTTGAACACAGCCAAACTATATGCATGCATTGGTATCTATTTCTGATATGGTAGAACGTTTTTGTAGTAAAGAAACTTCCTGTTCAAAGTAAAGAATACTTTCACTATTTCATTTTTAGAATTGTATAATAGAATTTCAAAATTAGCCAAGTAGTATGACTATTTCTAAGCAGTGTCCAACTGTAGAAGAAGATTGGCCTGAAACCCATTGCATAGCCAGCCTTGTCTTGAACAGACTCTTCATATCTCACCTTCTAGAATGCTGGGGTTTTAGGCATGCATATCCACACTGTGCTCATTCTTATCTAAACAAAAAAGCATTGAATGAAGAGTGCTATATGAGTTTTAAAATAATATCTTACATCTGATGTTGCTTTGTAAAGATATAAACATTCCGGGCATTAAAAATCCAACAAGAATTAATTTATAGAAATTTATCACTTTTATCCCATTTTCTGTTATTAGCCCTATGCTAATGGAAGTAAGAACACTATTTAATAAGTATCTCTATCTCACTCCTTTTCCTTTGAAGATCAATGGAATGCTGATATGTGAATTGCATGACTTTATGCTCCCCAAGAGTACATTTGCACTGCCCATGACTATTGAGAAAGTCAAACCTCTTTTATTCCTCTACAGATTAAACACTGTGTCTTTCAGAAACTATGTAGTACAGGATGAATTAGGTGTGGGTTCAGAAAACTTTGTCTGAGTAAACAACAAGGAAGGATTACTATTTTCATCTAGACAAGTGGAGTGATCAAGTGAAAGAAGCTGGAGCATTGAGAAGGTTCTAATTGCAGAAATGTAGACTTCCATCTTTAATGACAGTGAACTACTGAATCATAAGAGCTGTAAATAAGGAACTGATTTCAGACTCCCTTCCCATGAGTGTTGACCACAGGCAAATGTACTCTGCACCAGGAAATCAGCCAGTAAAACAGTGAGGCTGTATTCTAAAACGGACTATACAATTTTATAATCAGTGTAGCATATGAAATTATGAAAGCTAAAATAATGAATATTAAAATGGAAAGGAGGGCATAATTAAATAACACAATTCAGTGAATTAATCATTTATTTTCAGAAGTTAAATGAATCTCTACTCATTCTAGTTGGTTATGCTGAAAAGTACTCATGCACAAGCTGCCATCCTTCAGTAATATCTCTATTATTTTGCCAAAAAGTTATTTGTGGTTTGTTTCTGGAAATGTTGGAAAACCAATTTAGAGAGAATAACATGTTATTAAGAACAATATTTCATATAATCAGGCAATTTGTCGCTCACATTTTATATCTGAAATCATAGAGACCTTGAAACTTAAAATGGTTACAATCTCATGTATAACTTACCTTTACATGATTTTGATCCACATCTATTCTTTAAATAATGAAATACTGTAAAAATTCTCATGAGTTTTCTTCTCCTGATGTGACAAAGTCAAAACCAATATAGAAAGCAGCATAGAAAACTTCAAGCATCTAAGACTTTGATTATTCTCTTTTGCATTGTTTTCCTCTTTTTCCCTTCCCAGTCTCAATTCTCTGAGGTATATCTCATATCTTCCATTTTCCCTACCACTCTTTCCCCAAAAATCATCATGTTGACTTTGACTTGTTAAAATTTTTAGTAATTGTGCAATTCTTTTATGAACATAATGTTGAATTTAAGTCTTAAAATTTTTAAATAAAATTTCAAAAACATAATTTGGAGGTAATAGTAATTACAACTTTCACAACTTCATACTCGTCTACCAAAGGGAAAGAAAGAATGTTGAAATTTAGATTTATTATATACATCAACTGTAGGTGATGTATTTGAATCATATGCATGAACTTTCACAGAAAGCTTCAGGTACCTTCTCAGAGCCTTGGTAATCACTCACTGCAAAGAATGGACAATAAATAAATACAAAACAAAATAATATAAAAAATAGATGTGTAAATTTGATACTACACTGTACAAAATCACTATATGTCAAGGACTGAAAATATCCCCAAGCAGCAATAACTTTATATTGATTATTCACAGCACTCTAAGCATTTTAAATATTGATTTTATTGAATGCCATTTGCATGTCAGAACATGATATTATATGTAAATTGTCTAACCTAATTATCAGAATGTATTAGTATAATTGGTATATTTACTTCATTTCACACATAAAAGAAGAGATATAAGTACCCAGTTTCTTCAGGCTATATCGGACTTCAAGTATCAAATTAGACCTCAAAATCTTTAATACCAGTTCCTTTGAATTGCAAGCTTCCACTCACATTAGTGGGTGGATTCCAGCTCAACTCATACATCAACCACAAAATACACTGACAAACTTTCAGTGGAAGAAATTTCTAATCATATTTTGAATTCCAGTTCTTTATACAGGTCCTTGTAAACTTTAATAAGATTTGTTATGTAACCCAAGAAAGACATGCATTTTATATATTTATTATTAAATTGTATCATCTGAGATTTTAAAAACTTCTTAGAGAATAAAGAAAATTTGGAGATAGAAGAAAGCAATGGTTATAAAATATCATCAGGTACATGAGTTTGAAATATTGGGAAGCTCTCTTGCTTTTACTCTGTAATGTAATATCTCCACAGTAATTCCATGGTTTATAGAAAATCTTTGTATATCTTTGATTCCTAAGAAAATGTTTTTGGTTTTCCTTTAAACAACATACATTTTAGTACAAGCAGTTCATGACACCAATGTATTTCTATTCCGGTTTCATTATCCTCAGATCTGTGATAGAAGGAGAGAGTGAGAGTAGAAAGGAGAGAAGAAATAGAAATGGAGGAAGGGGGCTTCATATGCTAACTCATAAGCGATGAGGCTACAAACACTTGAAACAAACCAGGCAATAGTTAATAATGGTTAATCAGTTCTTTACAGCATTTTCTGCAGCCCCTAAGTGATTTTTTGGAGTAACAAAATAATTTACAAATTCTGTGTGTATATATATANATTATAGTTGTTATGATCAAATATAGAACAGTAAATGTGTTTTGCTCTTTATAGTTCAATTTTAAAGCCATGCTTATATTAAATCAAACTTTTTAAAAACATAATAAAGTATGTTTTTCAAGAGAAAGAATCTCAGATATGTGTCCTAAGATTTTTACATTCAAACAACCCTTATGCAAATGGAACTTGGGAATGGAAAATGAGATGATTCTTATGTTCTAGTTTTCTATGTTTGTGATAAATGCAATATTAAATTTAGATAGAATAAAAACATTTTAAATTGTAGAAAGACAAGGGTTTCTGACAATTCCAACTGTGGTGAACAATATTACTGTGTACTAGACTCTCTCAGCTTTAGAAGAGACAGTGGCTAAGTCTGTGTTTGAGTGTACAAAGTGAAAAATAAAATTTATAAGAATGTATTGCTTGCTACCTCCAAAGTATAGCAAGCTAGGAAAACTGTCATCAGAAATATGTTCTAGAGATAACCTTTAGTCATTTTTCAGGATCACGTGAACTTTGAAAATGTCAGAGAACTAGCGCTATAGCATTTTCATGATAGAATCTGGGTGGCTGTACTCACCCCAGTAAGAGTTTGTATAAAACCATTGCTTTGGTTCTCAAGAAATGCTGTAAGAATGAGAGAGGGTTTTTTTTTTTTTTGTACTGCTATACCTTTGAAAGACTGAGAATAGGTGTGGAGTGGGAGGGTATGTGGAGGGAACTGGAGGAGGGGAGGGAGTGGGAACTTGGATTGTTTTATTTTTTAATTTAATAAAGAAATATTTGATAAGATTGTGCTAAATTACAAAACTATCAGGAATGCTAAATGCCAGTCTGAAAATAGCTCATCGTTGCAATCATCAATTTTGTTAATTAGTGGTTCTTTAGTTCAAAATGTAGCACACCAAAATAAGGCAAGAAAGACAATAGATGAATTTTGAAAGTCCTTCAAAATAAAACTCTCTTAAACAACATATTAAACTGGACTTTTAACACTGAAACCTTAAGAAAGTATACTAGTGTATATAATGCAACATGGAGTTTTGATTATCTGGAGCAAGAATGCTACAGTGAAAGTTATTAAAGATTAGTCTCCAGTTATAGTTTGGTTTATTCAAGGAAAAAAGGACAATTTATAAGTTAAATCCTCAACATTTATAAAAGAACACACATAAAACCAGGAAATTTTCATAATTGTTTTACTTTATTAAAAGAATATCTTAATACTAAAATAAGCAAAAACTACTTTAATGATTATGTCAAAATTACTTGTGATTTTATGAAATGACAATATGAATAAATAGGTTAATTTTATTTTCATTTGCACAAGGGCTCTGCATAAAGTGTTGTACGCTGCAATTCCACTCTGTAGTTACATAAATATTAGGACCTACTATAACTCACTCATGACACTGCTTGGAAGGTCCAATCCAAAATGAAATCAGAGAAGAATCCAACAATGTAATGAGAAAAGGATAACTACAGTTGTACAGACAGAGAATGAAAATATGAACTACGTACATAACACACATACACTCACTCATATTTTCTCTTAACTTCAAGTTTGCATAGTTAATTTGAATTTAGAGACTTTGTCCAAGATATATTGACACTCTCAAGAACACATGGTTGCCTCACAGAGGCTATGAATTTAGCAAGTATTTCTTAATCATTATTTTTATGAGTTAAAATTAATTTTAAAAGGAAAACCTTGAACACATATAACACTACAGTGGAAGCGCACTATCACAGTACAGTCTTATCACTTACAGAAAGTTACAAACAAATCTACAGAGTAAGAGTTCACTCTGACCCCAAGCAAATTTCTGATACGTATCTGTAAGGTCAGTGATTACCATGCTTTGTCTTGCATGCGATAACTTTTTTCCAAATTAGTTAATGGTCCATAAGCTTCTCCGAGCTGCTAAGTAGATACACTGAGCTTAGTGGTAGACTGCCATGTGCTAAGGGACAGCTAGCACCCGAAATCTTTTTCTGCTTACTGCAAGCTGTCTGGCCACGTCCCCTCATCGGTAACTAAGGGAGATGGAGATGAAAGTTGGTGCGACTATAAAGAAATTCATTCTCCAATCTGTATCAAGATTGGCACTTTGGGATACTGCTGGAGGCAAAATATTTTGAAAAAATTATCTTTAACAGTATTTTCCCAAGTTTTGTTACAAACACAGAAAAATAACAGATACAACAGAAAG
Source organism: Bramus lutescens (assembly GCA_001685075.1). Lineage (NCBI taxonomy): Eukaryota > Metazoa > Chordata > Mammalia > Rodentia > Cricetidae > Bramus > Bramus lutescens. Next base: position 20,787 of record LOEQ01006597.1, on the reverse strand, counting down.
CATAAACTAGCAGATCATATTTATAGAATGAAAGGCTGTTTGATGAAACAATTTTGGATGCTACATACTGATAGAACATAATAGACCCATACTTGGAGCTCATGCAAAACCCCTACAGCTAAAGATTTCCAAGTTCTTCCTGGAATATGTTCTCCTAACAGAAACTGGCTATTACAATCACCTTGCATTTTCATTATATATTTTTTTATATTTCACTACAAATGATAAATTGTTTAATATATTTAGTTTTAAATGTTTAATTAATATAGGACAAGTTTAATACTCGTAAATTTATTACATGACATTGTAACTTAGATGTGTGTTCCAATTAAATGTTTGATATTTACTTATGCTATTATGTGATATTTTTCCTCACTGTTATTTTATATATTGATCTTTTCTGGCTCCACTTAATAGACCTTCAATATCATTTTGTACTACTATAATTTCAGTCTCTATTTCTCAATTCCTCACTCTTGTACCCATTACAAGCCAGTGTTCCTTTAGGATGACATAATTATATAATGCATTGTTATATTATGTGTTACTAGGTTCATACATTATTTGATATTTTTGAATATTCCAAGAGCTTTCACTCTATAAATACTATGAGTGCATGCTCTGGAAAACTTCTTAGACTCAACATATATTTGATATATATTTAGGATAGAAAAGATTTTATTTTAGGAAGTCAATATGATAAACTTTCTAAAACTTTCTGTCTTTCACTTGCATGTTATCTTTAAAAATATTACCAATATTGAAAAGTATATTCTCCGATTAAAATGAAATGTCCTCTACTTCTCTTACTAATGCAATTAGTGATACAATGGTCTTGTCAATGGGACAGGGTCAAAAACAAGCTAATAATGACTATGCTGGCAGATATTAGAATTATGTATTTGAATGTGGTTATTTAAACATTTAACATAAGCTTAACCAGGTCTAAATAGAAAATTTAAACTTTTTAAATTGCAGGTACCTAGGGAAGTATTTAATCATAAAGATTCCTCTTACTCCCAGTACATTTGAACATGCATATGCATGTGAAAATATTTCTTCTTCTTTAACCCCATTAGACATAATTAATTAAATGCAAACAATCTTAGAAAATTAATATACCTTTTAAAGAATTGAGATGAAGCTTCTAGACATTTAACTTGCAAATTTAGCTCCCTTGAAAAATGACATTAAAATTATAAGGAAAATGTAGCACTAAGCACATTTCTTCTGTGCATGTCATGACAAGTATTAGCATTGTGTGCCTTCAGCATAAATAGAGATGACAAATTGTCAGAAGTCATAAATGCATAAAGTTAAAGAAGTTTCTGGAAATTTCCATCCTTTCCCCCTTGAAAATGTTTCCTTTCTTGAGTGACTAACAAGCACAGGTGGATGTCAAGTAATAGAGGAGCAATTAAGACGCCCCCTCACTAGAGTGCCTGTGGAGTACAAGCACTTTAAATGTCTCATAAAGGCAAAGAGGTGCGCACACTATAATCTGTCATAACTGGGGTATGATGATAAATTTACGGTAGAAGGATAGAAAGAGTGGTGCAGAACAGTACACTAAGATCAATATGAAAAACAAGCACAAAAATATAGTCGTACATGACAGAACAAGTACTGTAATTAATCTCCACTATAATTTTTTTTGAATTTGTCTCAGAAACAATAGGAAATGAATACCTATTTCTGAGGGCCATTAAGGTTTTTCTTGTGTGTCAATTTGACTTTTCAATGTATAAATATCAAGCTGCATATATTTTCATAATATGGAATATATGCATATATGCACAGATCACACATACTGCAATCAGTTGGAGGTCACTCATAATAGTCTCCTCAGAAGCATGCATTCTGTAACAGCGACAGAAGACAGAAATGGACTTAAGTTCTAAAAGCACGGAATACACCAATCTTCTTTATGCATCTTTTGAGAGGATTTTCTTTCCAGATGATATGATTCATATGTTGCCTATTTTTGTTCTTTTTTGTTTGTTTCTTTGGCACATTTTTTCACCTAATTTGATTTTAAATTGTCTTCTATCATTAAGTTCTAATACTTTATTTGTGTTGGATTGAGATTTTAATATAACAACAACAATAATTCTCCCATTCCTGTTCTCCAAAGGGTTCCATATTCCTCTTCCTTGCTCTCTGTAAGACTCATAATTGCTGTTTTCATTAATTGTTACCGCATTATTTTCATGATATTCTTTGTTATGGGTACCTTACAATTCATTTCTCAAGAATGAGTTTACTGGGACTAAAAAACTGATCCATGCTAACATAAGGGGAAAAGAAAGCCTTTTGTTTGGATAATTGTAAACAGTGGGGTTTTTTTTTTTGCTTGCTTGATTTTTTGTTTGTTTTGTTTTGTTTGTTTGTTTGTTTTGCTTTGTTTTTTNNGTAGCTTTGGAGCCTGTCCTGGAACTCACTCTGTAGACCAGGCTGGCCTCAAACACCCGGAGATCTGCCTGACTCTGACTCCTGAGTGCTGGGATTAAAGGCCTACACCACCAGTGCCCAGCATAAGCAGCATTTCTTAAGTGAAGTTCATGATTTCATGGTTGGAATTGAAGCCATCTCTAGATGTAAAAAGCAGTCACACTCAGCCATTGCTAGGTAGTTTCCTATGACACATTTTATTTCTTCCATCATTGTGAAAGTCTCTGCACAGGCAGTCCACAGAACTTCTGTGCCTTCGTGTACTTGATATAACTTGATAACTATTTGGTGAGTCTGTGCCAAGGTAGAAAGTATAAGCTGAAAAAAATGTTTAAAATAAATATTAGATTATCTTTTAGCACAACGTTGTAAGCATTTGAGAATCAATGTGGAACGATAAAAGTTTGGTGTAATAGAATTAACCTTAATTTGGGACTATTTCTCTCAAACTCTTGATGGAATCTATAGCTTCATGAGTCTTTTATTTGTTTAAGTAGAACCACCTTCTTACGTTTATTAGGAACAAAAGTCACCAGTCCCAAGAATACACCATCAATCAAAGCTAGCGAACATGTGAGAGTCAGGTCAGCAGACTTGAATTCCTCAAACTCTACAAAATCCAATGAAAAGTCATCGCTCAGTTTGGACCTTCGGCTGGGTTGAGAAAAATATTTGTTCTCTTTGTAGTTTGCTCAGTAAGGATGCTTTCCTGTGCGTCCTTGAGATGTAAATTTATTGTAACTGTGATTGGCGGTGAAGGAGTGTCTTTGCTCTGCATGAGAAACGGAGGAATGGCTGGACCCTAAGAAGCTGAGGGCAGGTACAGGGTAGTACCTGCTGGCTCTCAGCGGGGTACTGAACGGTAATAAAGCCAAGTCTGGCAACTCGTTTCATGCATTATCCCACATTGTTGCTGGACAATCAAGTACATTATCAGGGCAATTTCTAACCTCAGAAATACGTGAATTTTAGCTTATGTGATAAAGGGAAATGATTTAGTCACAAATGGAACGAAAGCGGCTAATCAGCTACCCACTATGTTAACTCGCTGAAGCAAGAACTTTCAGCTGGCCACCATCCATGCAGCTTTTCCCTGTGCTGATTTCAAACTCTATACCTTTTGTTGTTGTCACAACCATAACCATAGATTTAATAGTTTTTCTGAACCTGGTGGATCTATTTAGTAAATTATCTTGCCTAGAGGTTGTCTTGATGATAAAGACAACAAACATCGAGCATAATTACATTTATTTTTTCCGTAACCAATAAAATTTATCTTGTTTATGGATGAAACACCAGATCCTGGTTATAAGACGAGTACTTAGCTATTTAAGTTTACTCAATTCAAATTAACCCAAACATAAGAAAGACATTTCTCCAATAGCTGTTTATTTTGAAAAGAGGAAGGAGAATAACACTCCCGCAAACATATCGTTAGGAAAAGAATGGTGGCTCAGTCCCTTTAAGCCCAGGGTAGTTGGTTTTGTAGGCTTTCTTGTGGTGCATTTGATCCCACTGACTCTTTCAATACTTCTTTCTTTTCTTTTCTGCAGCATTCTCTGAGTTCCGCCTCAATTTTGGCTGTGGGTATCTACATCTTTTTTCCATCAGTGGATCAGCTTTCTCTGATGACAGTTGGGTTAGGCACCGGTCTATGAGAATAGCAGAATATTATTAGGAATCTTTTCACTGTCTTAGTATTTTTGTCATTCTTGTTTTATTTTAGGTCTCTGGGCTATCCTGCCTCTGGGCCCTAGCCCTTAGGGCTGATCTTCCTCCCATGGTATGGGTCTCAATGTAGGCCAGTCAGTTATTGTTTGGGCACTCCCACAATATCCATATCTCCTTAACCACAGCACATCTTGAAGGCAGGTCAACCAGGAGGCTGCACAGGACTGACCTTGACCCTCTGTAAATCTGTTACAACTGTGCTACCTGGTCTTCTTGGGGGACTCCTTAACAGTGGGAGCAAAGGCTATCTCTGACTCTGTTGCCTGATTTGGGGACCTTTTTCTCCTACTAGATTGCCTAGTCCAGCCTTAATAGAAGGGGAGGGATCTATTCTCACTGAAACTTGATATTCCATTGCTGGATGATATCAGTGGGAGGTCTGGCCTTTTCTGAAGAGATACAGAGGAATTGGATGTGGGGGGGGATGGTGGGGAGCACTGGAATGAGAAGAGAGAGGGGAATGTATAAGCAAAACTAAATAAAAAAGAAAGAGATAAAGAGAAAGAAAGAAAATAGAAAATAATGGCAGTAGAAAATGATGTAGAAAATAATGTCCTGTTAAATTTTATATTAAATTCATGTAACCCAAGGAAACATATTACAACTATGTAACATACATAAATTAAAACCAAATTCATTTTGCTTTTGCATACAGGTTTTCAATTTAAATATTTATTTTTCAGGAGTATTTTTAAAAATGTGATAAGTAATAAGTTTCAGTCAACGACTTGATACAGTCTTGAGTCATTGGCACGATTCTTGATTGAGGAATCTGGTTGGTCTATGACCATGTGTGTAAGATTGCCATAAGTGATGAATGAGGTAGGAAGGAGCAACCTACTCTGGGCAGCACTGTCCTTAGGCAGGTGCCTCTGCATTATTTAAGAAAGAGAGTTAAGTGTAAGACAGTGACCAAGCACGCCAATAAGCACTGATCCTGCAGTGTCTGAGTTCCTGCCCTAACTTTGCTCAGTGATGGATTATGACTTGGATTTCTAAGACAAATAAAACCTTTCATACCCTTATTTCTTTTGGCCATGGTATTTACTAGCATTGTGAAAGCAGACTAGAAATATTGTTCTCAGGCTAGGTGTGCTGAAACTGACAAGGTAGCATCTTATGCTCTTGGATTATTTTGCTGGAGGATTTTTGGAACTTTCAACTGGAAAAGGCTTTTTGATCTCAACAGCTAAATGACTTGTTTTGTGGAAGCTTAGAAGTTATTGCTGAGGGAAATATAGACCATAGAGAGCCGGCCTTTGAAGGTTCAGGGGAAAGAGAAGATTCTATATGGCCATTCATATGATACTTAAAGTTAAGAAGCTATGCATTAAGATTATTGAATCACTGCTAAAATGGGTGCTGATCAGTTATGGATGAGGAATGAATTAAAATTGGTAAAAGGTTAGAATCAACAAGGTGAATCTGGGAAATATCCCCTTATTTTAGCACATTTAAGCTCTAGTCGAGCCTGCATCTCAAGCTCATGCTGAACCTGGCAATACGGAAGAGTTACATGTCTAATGCTTTTTTCATAGGCATGAGAAGTTTAAAATTAAGAGGGTGATGTGAAGAAGTTAAGACATGGTTCCAAAGGCAGGGTGGGAGCTCCAAAGATAAACAATAAGAGATAACGAGGAAGTTGCCCTCTCAGATGCAGTAGATGCTCTAGGATTTTGAAGATATGCACATGTGGAGTAAAGCCAACCTAAGTCTACCAAAATGAGTTTAATTATTAAGTAATGCAAAGTTACATAGATATGTCTATCCATGACATTTGAAGCCTATGGAATTCTGAGATTTCTGGAGATATTGGACACAATATTGTTTACCTGGCTTGATTTTATTTTTGTTTGAATGTAGTTATCCCCTTGTCCTCATCTCTTAAAAAAAAAGCATGTACTTATTTTATTTTTTTATTTTATATTATCCTAGAGTAAATATTTATAAAACAAACTTAAAAATTTGTACCATAGAACTTTGAAACTTATACTTCTTTATTTTTACAGTAACAGGAGAAGTTAGGAACAATAAATAAATGGCTTTAGCCTAAATTGCCATGTTGAAGTGTTTCATCTCACTTTAGTTGTCAGATTTACATAGTTTCATCTGAGAGAGTCACAATTAATGAATTGACCATGTGTGGGCCCATGGCAGGGCCTATAAGAGATTGCCAAAACTAAATGACAAATGTGTGAGGCTGTAGCCCAAAGTGGTGACATTATTCCTATGCAAATGGGTCTGGCCTATAATAAACTTAGCTGAGTGGAAAGCAGTGGACAAATAAGTTAGTACGGAACATTCTTTTCAGATTTCTGTTTAAGTCCCTTCTTATGTCCCTGCCCGAATTTCCCCTGATAGATTGTGTGGCCTGGATTGTCAGCCAAATAAACCATGTCCTCACTTAAGCTAGCTTCTGGTCACGGTGTTTTTCACCCTATCAGGAAGAGATACTGGGTGATATTCACTATATATTGATGTCAAAAATTCACTTCAATTGTCTTCTACTTTGTACCCATGTATATATGAGAAATATGAAAAGTGCTAAAGACATTGCTGCTTACTAAGCTTCATTCATCACATCTATAAAGATGAGAGTAGCTCAAAAGTGACGTAAGGGAATAAAAAACTATTACATGTATTATTTCTATGCCTTCCTATTAATCAGAATAGAGAGCAAGCACTTGTGACACCTTTGTTTTCTGATTACAAATGGATGTGCTCTTTGTTTTTCTTTAGTGAGATATATCATAGTAGCAGAGATAATTTTAAGACATAGAAATTATTCCCAAGAGTGTGACCAGATATTTGAATATATTTTCAATGATTGTGTGTACTTCTGTGTGCATTATTTGTGTTTAAACCTCAGAGAAAAATTTCAGTAGCCTGAAAGGAAACTCTAAAAGCTAGGCTTTTGTTATATGAAAGAAAGGAAATCACCATTAATTTACAGTGCTTCATGCCTCAGTTATGAAAATTAAACAAACTGACATTGATATTTCATAGACTTTAAGCTCTAAAACTTTCTTCTTTATCTGCAGTTTAAACACTTCCAAATGCAGAACCAATTTCCCTTATGAATTCTTAATTTACAAGAATGAGTTTGATTTGCATAGAAGGTATAGTCAAAATATAATGCAGTTTTGTTACAAAAGGTTCTTTATGTTTAGTTCAATAATGTGAGTCACTCAAGGAAAAATGAGATTATTATCTAGAAATGTAGTTCTCTAAAAACACATAAAACAGATGTTCCAACAAAAGAGTTCCTTTCACGAACCCAATTTGAATCTTTTGTTTTCTCACCTCAGTCAGAATCTCCCTGGAGCATGAACAGAGATTCCTAACAGGTCCATCCAGTTTTCCCTTTCTGACAACAAAGTACCAGAAACACACACTGAAACACATGAGAGAGAAACTCCTGTTATCTATCATAACTCTTCCATGCCGCAGGCACTTTGTATCCTAGACTTCTGAGTGAAGGACAGCAGCAAGCCGCAGTTTTGCTTTAGATTTTTTTAAAGAAAGTATAAGCTTATAAAGCAATTGTCAAGCCATGCCAATTTAAAGTTTGCTATCTCAATATCAAAAATAGTTATTTTTATATTTCTGTGTTTGTGACTGTTCAATCAATCAGTGACCATTTAACCAACCTCGAAATAAAATAGATTGTTTCTTAAATGCACTTTTACAAGATAAGACTTTGGGTTCTTAGCTATAACTAAACATGATTTATAATTACTGCTACAAAAAGAAAATATTTAATCTCACTATAACTAATTTATTCCAAAATAAATTAAAGTATTTTTAATTTGCTGAAACTATTCTGAAGATATTAAATATTTTTTTTTAATCTTTAATCTTTAAGTCCTCTATTTGGGAAATAACTTTATTTAGTAAACAATACAAAAAGTTTTGTTATTTAGTAGTAATTATAAATAACAGAATATGAACTGTGGAAAATATAATTAAAGGCAAGGACAATGAAAACCATTGTAATATTTTAAATAATAAAAGTATTATGCAAGTTTAATAAATAGAAGTAATATGAAATAGATTGAATTGTAATGCCCGTTCTATCATTTCAGCTAAAACTTTGGTAAGAAAGCATAGAACACATTTTGCATATTTCAACTCTCCGAATTTATATGAAATCACTGTTCTCAGTCAACATTCCACACCATGAGCTTTCCATATCATGCATATTTCAGTTTTAGTGACTCAAAAATCATTAAAGTTATATGTACATTTGTTCCTCTTTCCCAAACTTAAAGAAAGATATATTTGAAATAAGATCAAAATTAAAACAGAATATTGAATAAAAAAATAAAAGCTGAAGATAGCAAGTTAGTCAACTGATCACAAGATCTAAAAAAATGCTATTAAATTTACAAATTAGTTGATATCCGTTATGTATTATATGTTGGGTGAATTAAATAGCATTCTTTTAGTGCGATTTAAACATACAACAATAGTATGCTGTCCTCTGACAGCTCATCTGACCTTGATCATGAGTCATTAGATGTTACTTGAGTGACTTCCATCATCCCATCTGAAGCATTGCATTTAATTATGCCTCTTGGTCTCCCAAATCAAAACTTAAATAACATTTATGCTAAGCAAAGAATGATCATATTAAATAAACAGAAGCAAAAGATTCTATCATAGCTTCTTAATTTTTTCACCAGCGAGTTGTTGATTCCATTGTGAGAAAATCTCAGCATTACTTATTAAAGAATGGATATTGTTTAACTCCAGATTCATTCATGAAAGACTCTCCATAATGAAAAAGGCATATTTCCTGTTATATAGAATATATCATGCTTCCTTCAATATTTTGGAGTTTCAATCATTTAACAATATATATGCAACATTTATGTGGGCCATTCTAAGATCTCTGTATTATGGATAAGTGTTCTAATCAGTTTACATAAAAAATAGATTGATAGATTAATGTTACTATTTGTTTTACTTACTCTTTTGGGGGCCCCATCACCCAGCTCCCAGATAATTGAAGAGTCTTCCTCTTTCTTATGACTGACTTAGGTAGGCTTATTTCTAGTCATTGTTTCTTAAATTAACCTGCCTATTATTTTCTCTTGATTTTTATCTTTATCTATTCTCTATATTTTCCTTACATCTTACTCTGTGGCTTGTGTAGTTGGGTGACTAACTCCTCTTTTCTGCTTTTACTTCATGATCTTCCCTTTTTTCTTATTTATTCCATTGCCTGGAAACTCTGTCTATCTCTCTCTTACATAACTATTAGCTCTTTGGCTCTTTATTAGACCAATTATGTGTTTTAGACAGGCAAGGGAACACAGCGTCACAGAGGTACAGAACGCAACATAAAAGACTGAAACACATCTTTGCATCATTAAACTAGTATTCCACAGTATAAACAAATGTAATATATCTTCAACTGTTTTTTGACAACATATTAATATGACTCTTTTGATGTGGGATTCCCCTCTGTATGCTGTGGATACCATTGGTTAATAAAGAAACTGTCTTAAGCCTGCACAGGGCAGAATATAGGTAGGCAGGGAAAAAATACTAAATTGAATTTGGTGGGGGGGGGGAAGAAGGCAGAGTCATTGAGAAACCATGTAGCCCCACTGAAAACAGATGCTGAAACTTTGCCTCATGGTGATACACCGATTAATGGAGATAGCTTAATTTAAGAGATGAGTTAGCCAAATATACTTTTAAGCTATTGGCCAAACAGTATTACAAATAATATGATTTCTGTGTGATTATTCCAGGACTCAGCAGCCAGCAACAAACAAGCGGCCTTCCTACTACACTCTTTGACTTATATTGCCTTTTTCCAGTGGCACACAAATTTTAGGTTCCTATCACATCTAGCTTTAGTGCTATTGTTCCATCCAAAACAACCATCATCACAAGATAAAAGAAAAAATGATAATTTCTTTGATTATCTTTAAATGTTCTATAACTCTGCCTTCATTTTTTGATCTTATCAATAAGATTCCTTAGAACAGTTTGTAATTGGTGTGAGTTTCTCATCAAATTATTTTCAAATGTATGATAATATAAACCAACTCTTCCCAATGATCTATTTCAGGTTCACTTACAATCACTTTTTGCCTAAATGGAGATGTCAATACTTATTTTTTTTCCTTGTCTTATGCATCATTGTTTTTCTCTTTCTTGGTTATTCTTCTCATCATGCCTTAGAACAAATATTCTGAGTTTTCCATCTGTCATACAGCCTGTCACTATTTTGCCATTTATTTTCTTTTTCACACTGATTTGAATGTGTAAAGTTTCAACTTTCCATTTTCTAAAATTAACATCTTTCTGAATGTTTTCTGTTAATATCTAGTAATTCTGCAAATGTTTCAGGAAGGATAGAGGGTAAAATTGTTAAGGTATATATCATGATTTAAAATTTTTTAAATGTTTAGTGGTCAACTAAATTTTTCCTTTTGTAAGTTCTTTGTTGAGTTCCATTGTCATTTTGTATAATTAACCGGGTTTTTTTTGCACGTTGGTTAGTTTCTTTAGTTATTTGTACATTTTGTAATCTAACCCTCAACAGCATGTATATCTGATCACAATTTTCCTTCATCCTGTAGTCTTCTTCCTCACTTGATTATTTTCTTTTATTTTACACAGAAGCTTCTAGCTTGTCTTTGTCCAGTGTACATTTTCTACAACATAAAAGAATAATAAAAAGCAAGCCAAGCAGTCATATTTGCATGTCAAATATCTTGGGTTTTTGTTGTATTCTATTTATCTATGTATCTGCCCCCACCAGTACCATACAGTTTTAATTAATATATTTCTGTAGTATAACTTGAATTTGTTTATGTTAATACCCTAGCATATTTCTTCTCTTCACAATTGTTTATATGTCTATGTTCATATATCCATGAACAAAGATTTTTAGATTGTAATAAGTGTATATCACTGGGGTATAGGGCAGGAGCTTTTGTGATAAAGAATGAAATTGGATGGACATACTGGCATTACTAAGGCTCTTAATACTGTGTCTTCATATATGCAAGGACTGGCAATAAACAGTCACTTTAGAGAAAAAATATACCTATTATTAATGGAAAACTTGCATCCCAGAATGACAGTGTATTAGTTGATTTTCTATTGTTGTAATAAAACACCATGCTTGATAAAGGACACAAAAAAGGAAGGGTTTAATTGTTGCTATGGTTCCAGAGGGATGAGTCCATCATCATCACAAGGAGAACCATGGCATCAGGCAGACATGATGACTAGAATAGAGAAATGAGAGTTCATATCTTAAACTACAAGCAGGAAGGAAAAATAATGAACTGGGAATAGTACAGGAGTTTTGAAGCATCAAAGCCAAACCCCCAGTGATACTCCAGTTTCCCCTAGGAAAACCTGGCAAACTTAACAGCACCTCCAACTGGAGAGAAAGCATCAAACATTTGAGCCTGTAGAGGAAAATCTCATTAAAATTATCCCAATTGGGTACCAGAAGAGACCACTTAATTAAACATCTGAGGAAGGTAAAAAAGAAAAAAAAATATGTAGTTAATCTGATTGATAAGAGAATACAACGATACTTAATTTTATATCAGAGTCTAAGAACCTGAAAATATTTCTACAATCTCAAAAGATAGAGGGATAACAGAAAAATGAGAAATAGTTGATAACCAAATAATTGTTATATATATGGAGGTAAAAGTTAAAAGTCTGATGAAATAAATACAGATTTGTTAAACAAATTCTCAGACTTGGGATCAACTATTTCATAATGTAGTTTTATGGCCTGTGACATTACTATAAATGTTTTGTTTCCCACCATTCTGAAATGACCTATACCCTCTTGTTCAGGTCACCTCACAACAGTGACATAAAACACAGTTCATTTTAGCACATTTATATGCATTTTTAAAATTGGCAATAATTCAAAGCAGCAATTAAAAGTATAGTGAGATTGGGAAATCACTGGAGAGTAGGCCTGTATGTATTTATCAATGAGTCAGCTTAGTTTAGAGAACTATGATCATTTCCTCGAAGTACATTTAGGAATCAGTGTACTCATCAGTCAGTAAAACACTTCCATTAATCTGTCTGTAAGTAAATGCTATTATGATAAGAGAGGTGAAAAATCACTTAAACTATGAGGCATAGACATAGTAGCCGGAAAAATCTTATACACCACATACTTCTCTTCAGTAGGCCTTTGACACTGATGAAGGCATATTGAAATCATTTTTAAGTGTCAGTCTCAATGGTACATTTTTTTTCTCATGAAAGACATTTACTAAAAAAAAAGAATTATCTTGTACATATGACTAGAAAGTATTAATTGTATGAAGTTACTATTTCCTAGAATAAATATAGCTAATGAAAAAGATTATATTTACCTGGATCCATAATTATTAAGTCATACATGGAAGTTCTTGTTTCTGGAGAATATGGCCCACTTAATGATTGGAGTAGGAATCATCGTAGTTCGCAGAGACTGAAGCAGCAATCACAGATCTTGTGTGGGTCTATGCTAGGTCCACTGGATAGATGCTGTAGTGTTTTTGTTTTTGTTTTTGTTTTTGTTTTTGCTGGGGTTTCCTACTCTAATATTCCTAACTATTAGAGTAGAGTACCTTCTGCAGATTCTTACTGGGTTGCTTCAACCAGACTTGATATGGGGGTTTGTGCCTAGTCTTTTTTCACTGTTGTGTTTGGTTGCTATCATTGGGAGGCCTACTATTTTGTGTAGGAAAACAGAGAAGGAAGGGATTTGGGGGAGAAGAGAGGCTGTTAGAGGTAGTGGGGGAGACTGGAATGAGTGGAGAGAGAGAAAAGGCTATGGATAGAATGTTTTGTATGAGAGAATTTCAGATAAAAAGAGATAACAAAACGTGCATTCTGGTATCTTTCCTCTTGTATATATACTCACTTATAAGTGGCTTTTAGACATAAAGCAAAGAAAAACCAGGCTAAAATGTGCAATCCCATAGATTTTAAACAATAAAAATTATTCTAAAAGGGACATACATTGATCTAATCTACGTAAGTAGTGGAAAAAGACAATATTGTCTGAGAAAATTGAGGGGGTGGGGATAATGAGAGAGGGCAGAAGGGAAAAGGGGAGGAGGAAAGCACATCTGAGAAAAAAAAGCTCAATAAAAACATTATTTAAAAAGAACTATTAAAAAAATAGAAACAGAGCGCAACAGACTGCAATTGCGCAGAGCCGACCCAAGAGGTTAGTGACCAGCCCCTCAGCTGGAGAGCAGAATCTCTAGGATCTAGGCCCTTGGTAAAATCCCTGTCCCCTCCCATCTGCCTCAGTTACACTAGCCTGTAAGCAGACAAGCCTCCTGCAAGCAGGCTGCTCCAACAGCCCCCCTATAGGACCATGTAAACTACAAGTTCCACTCTGTTCCAAAGTCTACCCATCCCCATGCCCCCAGTGGCTCTCCGAGACAGAATGCAACTGCACAGAGCAGACCAAAAGGACAAAAGCAGTCCTTCAGCTGGGTGAGCCAGTCTCTAGGCCCGAAGCCTCAATGCAAAACCCTGCACTCTTCAACATCAGCACTCACTACTCAGCCGTCAGGCCTTCTCTCACTGCTCAACAGGCGGGATGTCTGCCAGCCGGCTGCTCAAACACCACCCCCATCAGAATCTATAATGTACAAGTCCAACTCTGTACCAGAACTCACTCAGCCCCTATACAATCTCAGATAATCCCTGAGACACAGACTGTAACTGCCTAAATCAATACAAAAGACAATCTATGAGGCAAAGACACTGACTGCAAGAACTGACCCAAAAGGCAAATACACTTCTCGTACCAATTGGATAAGGGATGGGTAGATACCCATGTAAGAATTCATTCAACAACCTAAACATCAATATGTCAACACCAGAACCTTGTGGTCCTAAAACAGGAAGACCTGGTCATCAAAATACCAGCTAATTATATTTTTACAAAATGGGGTACAGATCTAAACAGACAATTTTCAAGACAAGAATATCAAATGGCAGAAAAACACTTCAGGAAATGCTCAACATCCTTAGCCATCAGGGAAATACAAATCAGAATGACTCTGAGACACCATCTTACACCAGTCAGAATGGCTAAGATTGGAGAGGATGCGAAGGAAGGGGAACACTTCTCCATTGCTGGTGGGAATACAAACTTGTGCAGCCACGTTGGAAATCAGTATGGAGGTTTCTCAAAAATTTGGGAATCAATCTAAGACCCAGGAATACCACTCTTGGGCATATACCAAAATGACACTTGCTCAACTGTTTTCATAGCCGCATTATTCATTATATTCAGAACCTTTAACCAACCTATATGCCCCTCAAAGGAATATCAATAAAGAAAATGTGGTACCTTTACACAGTGAAGTACTACTCATTTATGAAAAGCAATGACATCTTAAAATTTAAAAGCAAAAGGTTGGAACTAGACAAAAACATCCTGAGTGAGGTAAGCCAGGTTCAGAAAGACAAACATGGTATTTATTAACTCATAAATGGATATTAGATATAAAGCACAGGATAGCCAAACTATAGCTCATGACCCCAAAGAAGCTATGTAACAAGGAAAGTCCTAAGAGAGACATACATGGATCCTGGAGAAAACCGGGATTCTGGGAGAGGGGAAGCCTTAAGGGAAGGGGGAAGGGAGAAGTGGAGGAGAGACGAGAACAGGAGGTAAAAGGATAATGGACATGGGGAAAGACAGAGAGGGAGAACATGGAAAGTGACATCTTGATGGAGAGAGCCATTATGGGGCTAGTGAGAAACCTGGCACTAAGGAAATTTCCAAGGATCCACAAGGTTGACCCCACCTAAGTTACTAAGCAAGAGTGGAGAAGGTGCCTGAAATGGCCTTCCCATGTAATCGGATTAATGACTACCTTAATTATCATCATAGAACCTTCATCCAGCACCCAATGAAAGCAGATTCAGAGATTCAAAGCTAAGCACTAGACCAAGCTCCCAGAGTCCAGTCAAAGAGAGCAGGGAGGAGCAACGCCATTAGCAAAGGGGTCAAGGCCCCAATGGGGATTACCACTGAAACAGTTGACCAGAGCTACTGAGTGCTCACTGACTCCATTGACAGCAGGGCAACCTGCATAGGACCAAGCTAGGCCCTTTGAATGTGGATGACCATGATGTAACTGAGGTAGTATGTGGGGCCACTGGTATTAGGACAAGGATTTATCCCTACTGCTTGAACTGGCGTTTTGGAGCACATTCTCTTTGGAGTGCTACATTCTTCAGCTTAGAAGTAGGGAGGAAGGCCTTGGTCCTGCCTCAAAGTGATGTGCCAGATTTTGTTGACTCCCCATGGGAAGTCAACCCTCTCTGAGGAGTGGATGGGGGTTGGGGTGGGTTGAAGGTGAGGGGAGAAGGAGAGGGAGTGAGAACTAAGATCGGTGTGTAAAATGAGAAAGGATTGCTTTAAAAATAAATAAAAGGAAAAAGGGGGAAATAGCAGTGCATGTGTAAATTTTTGGTATATAGGAAAGGACAACTTTTATTAGTTATTTTTCCTGCTGCTGTGACTAAATTTTTTATTTCATCATGTGCTTTCTTTGCATTTCAATGTGTTGTCACTTACCTTGACAAGATTATACTTGATCAATTGGATTTGTTTTTCTGCGTTGTCTCTAAGACCTGTTAATAAAAGCAAACAAAAAAAGTTTACAGATTGGTATAAACTGGTACCATATTCTTTTTTTTTCTTGGTTTTTCGAGGTGGTCCTAGCTTTTCTGGAACTAGCTCTTGCAGATCAGGCTGGCCTCAAACTCACAGAGATCCTCCTGTCTCTGCCCACCAAATTCGGGTATTAAAGGTGTGTGCCACTACTGCCCAGCTATACTATATTCTTTATAATAGCTCTTTGAGTAAAGGAGAAACATTAAGAAAAATAATTAAAAATAAGTATGACTAGCAATAGGTTTCATTAAATGTAAAAATCAACAACTTGGGAAATGTCCCCATTTGGTCTTATTCCTTCCCAGTATGTCTAGAATGGTAATTCTAGTTTTCAACAATATGCTTCAGGAAAATGAATGGTTACATGACAGAAATATCTTAAAGAAAAATACATTAAATGAACTGAAATTATATCTTCAGTATAAAAATCTAGTGAAAATAGACTCATTTTGCTAATGACAAATTACAGACATATTCCTGTTTAACGATAATATCACAGTGGAGAAAATGTATACATAATTTACATAGCTGAAATAAAAGCATTTAAAAAGAATTAAGAATATTGAAACATATCTTAGAATTGTTTCATGTACTCCTCTAGAATGCTTCTTGACTCTTTTATGGAGGGGTTGTAAGAGCCAAAGCTTGTCAAGGACTTTTAAAAACCTCTAAAAACAAGAAGCGACAGTGACTGTGGTTGTCTGCAGAAGATCAAGGCAATCAACACTTAACTATGGAGTAGAAAGGCTCATGGAGCCCAAACCTTAAAGAGAAGTATTGCCAGGTGATGACTAGTAGTAGAGGAAGAGCCAGTTTTCTGTAAGGCTATGGTCACTGAAAAGTCAACCATGGTACAGCATATGGCACTACACCATTGTACCTAATAGGAGCACTAATTTAATTCAATTGTGTTAAATTAAAAGAGAATACAAATTTGGGAGTGTCCCATTGTGATTTTATCTCATCACTTTTGGAGGGAGTGAATAGGCAATGCTCATTATAAAAACCATATATATAT